>KL261896.1:28294-46718 GCA_000699545.1 Podiceps cristatus | reverse complement strand
GGTGCTGACACTGGGAGACCCTGGGCTGTGCCTGACGATGCTTCTCCTGGTGTCGTGGCACCGTTCGTTACCCTTTCCTGGCGCTTTAACGGTGCTTTAGGGCTGCCGTCAGCGGCACCTCCTCTCTCAGTCCCGGCCCCGAGCCCTGCAGCGAGCGGTACCGCTGCCCCCAGCCCGGGCCGCTTGTCCCACCCTGTTCGCCGGCGCTTCGGGAGCCCACGGTCTGTGGGCAAACTTCCGTGCTTGATGCTGGTTGTTTTATTGGCATCGTTTATATGAGCTCCACCTATTTCTTCTGCTCCCGCAGTCTTGGAAGAGGCTTTTTCTGTCCATGTTGTTTCTTGTAATCCTCCTAGAAAGCTACAGTTGCTATTGCTTAAGGTCTGCCGGTCAGGTGTTCCGTATGGCTTTGTGGCATGCTCAGTCCAGAAAATCGGTGCAGAAAACCATGACTGTGTTAGGCCAGTGGGGCAAATCAGTTTTTGTTAAATTCGGTCCTCAGAGGAGGAGATGTGGTTCTCCCTAGAAAAGTGCTTCTTGATCCCATCTTTGCTGGAGTTGTTCCATAAATCCACTTCAGCGCGCATGTGTGTACGCCCCTGGTTTTTGTTTGTGTGTTAAATGCACGTCCCCTTTGATTAAGGAAACCAAGCTGACATTGAAGTGCCTCATTTGGAATACGAGCTGAGGGCGATACGATTTGGCTGGAGTCTGACATTAAGGAGCAGAAGGGGGAGGGCGCTTGGCTCTCACCCTGCCAGTCTGGGCAGCAGTGGAGCAGGGGGTGTTGGTCGTGGTGAAGCTGCTGATTCTGGGTGATATTTCTGCCAGTACAAACTGCAAAGAGTCGCTTGGATGCTGCTGGATCGCAGGGTGGTCTCTGCAAGAGCCCGACGCGCTCAAGCGTAGCTGAGGGGCATCGTCGTCTTGAGGGCAGGAGGAGCGTTCTTGGGGAGCACCTTAGTGTTGCCACATGTAGGCTGAGCGAGCGGTTGAATAACTGGATCCTGCCGAAGTCTGCGGAGTAGTGCCATCTTATAAATGGAAAATGGGTAAAACTCTCATTTTCTTACTATCTAGTTAAAGGGGCTCTTGCCAGGCGTTTTGCGATGCCTTAAAGACACCTATTGCTGGTTTTATTGTATAATCTTGCCTTGCTGCACCCTTTGCCTGTTGTGGGGCCAGCGTGCAGTCTGCCACTGGTACGGGACTGTCATCCTAAAATCAAGGCTGTGACTGCAGTTAATTTGTCCACGTGAATTGTTCTTTTGAGAGTCCATTCGTTAAGGAGCTTCCCCTTTGTCGGCTAGTCCCTGCCAGGAGGACAGTGCGGACAAGCGTGTTGTTGAATTGTTCCTTAACCTATGTATCTATTTTATTTCATTTTCCCTAGTAGTGTGTGTCGCTTGCCCTGGCAGCCAGGAGTTCAGATGCTTTTAAAAGTTTCAAGGTTTCTCCTGCTGTTACTTTTGACCTGTGCATGGCAGCGCTGAGTGTGTTAGCGTTTCCTTTGGTACTGACTCAGTTCTTACAGGGGCCACGAATGAAGATTATACAGATTTTCTTCCCGTGACCCTTGGTGCTCCTCTTGTGCTGTCTCTTATGGAGGTGGTCACAGCAAATGGAAATGTAAGAGAGTAGGTGCCCTCTGTCTTTGTCCGTGTGGAAAAGTATGGAAAGTACTTTTTCTCCTTGAAGTTCAGAAGCTGGTGGATATGGTTTGCTTGGTTTGGAAAAATTCAAGAATTCGAGACTTGTAGACAGCCAGAAATCGTTCTAGAAGTGAAATAGTTTAATTTGCAAAGGTAATTGTACCACTATGATTGCAGTCCTTGGGAAAGGTGGTACTTCCTAGCTGCCTGCCTGCTCTTTTTAAATCTTTTTAAAACTTAGAAAAACAAGTTACTTGCTGTATAATGCTTCTATTCTTATTCAGTCTTAGTGACTTGAAACTGGAAAATACTATATTTAAATTATGTTGTGGGAACCTGCTGGGTCAGTACCTTGACAGCTCTTTGTGTCATTGGGAACGGTCAAGGAGAGAAAGTGGGGAGAAGCTTTAGGAAGCAGATTGGCAGTCTCTGCATCTCTTATCCCTGGACTAATTTCAAAGCACCTAGGGCTACTAGCAGAGGGCTGGAAGCCCCAGACCTGCCTGGCCAGTTGCTCTTCCAGGCAAACATGCTCACTGTTGGTTCCAGTACCTTTGATTGTTTCTTGCCTGTCTGCCTACAGAATGAGCTTTCCGAATACAAACAAAGGACCTCTTTGTGGCTGAGATTTTGACTTTTATTTTTAGTACAGCATGAAGCACAGTGCATCTGATATTTTTACTGAGCTGGCATGGGAAAAACACCATGTTTGTTTTATTTGTTGTTGGTTTGTTGTTTTTTTTAATGTCCCCACATAGAACTTTCTATAGCATCTCTGTTGTAGACTCGTTTCTGTAACCTGCGGAAGAGTGAGTGCTGTGTCTTGCGGGTTTTTACTAGTGGGATTTGGTGCTGTATGGGAAAAGGTGAACCCAGTAGAACCTGGGGTTTGTTAACTGTGAGCAGTAACAGTGACAGATGCCTAAAGATAATTGAAGCTGGAAAAAGAGGAGCTGGGTGTCTTTCTGAGGGGGAGCAAAAAAGCTCACTTTGATAATAACTGATTTATCTCTACTCTGTGGCAAATGCAGAGGTGTACAGCAGCTTTTGACGAGATGGAACCTCCCTCCTCCTCCTGGTAGCCAGTGAAAGGCAGCAGAAGGTGTTGAGCCTTTTCGTGCCAGCCCAGCCTGGTTGAGGATTACCAGTTCGGGATCATCTAGTTAGATGTTGCGTATGATTTTCTGTGTTATCCCTGATTTATAAGACATAGCTTGTACTTAACCAAAGCACATCTTCCAGGAAGGCTTCCAGTCTTGATTTGCAGATGTTGGGAGGTGCCAGATACACCTTTGACACCACATTATGTCGTGACTTGATGGGTTAATTGCTTTTACGAAGCCTTACTTTAATTTGAATTTAATTAGCTTTAATGTGCTCTGGTTATTGCTGTGTTTTTGTCTCTCACACTAAAGTCTATATTGCCATCATGTGGATATAATGTTAGTTACTAAGGTTGTAGTGGGGCAGCAGGTATCTATGGAGCTCAGGAAGTTTTTAAAAAAGGAAAAAAAGAAAAAAAGAAGAAAAAAAGGGGAAATGTTAGGTAGAAGACTCCTATGGGCTAATGCAGTTTTTATAGGAATTAGTTCAGCCTGTTTGGTGCAAAAAGCATAGAAATTGCAGGTAAGGAGCAGGTAGCCTGTAGATGCCTCTGCCTGACTGTTTCCCTTGCTGTGTTCGGTACTGAGAGACCTCCCTGATGGCCAGCACAGGGACGTTTCTTTGGAGATGAGGCTACGTATGGGCAACCAGCCCTTTTGGAAATACGGGGTTGGCATTCAAAACAGTGTGTTACTTAGCCGTTCCTTGCACATTATTCTTATCTCTAAAAAACTAACCTTAGAGCAGCGTGAGATTTTCTAAAAGGCTGTCTGGAGGAAGAGATGATGATTTATCTGAAAGAGGTTAAGGAGATAGATCAGCAATTTGGCAGGAACTCTTTTCTGTACCCTCGGGTGAGGGTTGGCTGCAGCGCTTCCGAGGCAACATTGCTCAAGCTGGTTGGGAACCTCACGGTTGCTGGATTTTTTTCATACGATAAAAGTGGCGATGGTGAGGTTCTGTATTTGCTGATCCACTCTTCTGATTCTCTACCTGGTCAGAACTGACCAAGTTCAAGCACGTTACTAAACTTGAGCAGGAAATCTTGCGTCAGGCTGCTGGTGTGTCACTCAGCCCGTGCTTTTTTAGTGTTTAGGTATGCCGTGGCAGTGTCCGGTTGCTAGAACATGCAGGAGGCAGTTGTGCAATCCGACAAAGTCACGTTAGTCAGCTGGGTGTATTAACTCTTGTTGCAGACGAGGGTAGCTGTCTCCTGAGAATTGTGTTGTCAGAATGCCCTTATCCTTCCTTGAAAGGAAGGGATTGCGTAGCTCCTTCAAGTAAGCTAGAAGGGTAGAAGAACTATCTACGCAGAGACCTTGCGAGAGTTTAATGACCCACCTGGGCTTTAGGTCTAGTGTTAATTCTCTGTATTAATTTCGTTTTTGCAAACAGAAGTTGTAAGGAGAGTGGGGGAAAAGGTGGTGGGAGTCAGCAACTCGGGCTGCTTGGCAGGGGGAGTGCAAAGACAGGCCCCAGGACCACGAGCTGTACGGGTGGGTGAGTGTTCAGTGTCTGGTGAAATCAAGGGCTGAGCATGCCGGGCGCGCGGGCTCAGTGTCACCCTGGGGAAAGCACTCTCCTTACACCCGTGTCCCCTGGGCACGGAAGGGTGTTTGTGTCGGTGAGCGCGTGCTGGGATGGTAAGAGCTCTCTGCAGACACATCTTCCACGCTGGCATTTGAGCTCTGGCTCATCGCAGCGTCTCCTGTGACTTGGATTCTCCAGCAGGTTACAAAACAAATCATCAGCCCGAAAAATCACCTCTGTGCTTTTATGCCCTGGCATAAGGGCACCTCCCTCCCATTCCCATTTATGGCCGTTTCTTTAGAAGACCTGCTTTAAGTGTGTTATCTGTGATGGCAAGTCACGCTGTCTCAGTGGAACTGTTTTAAACTAAACCCCAAACCAAAGATTTCAGTAGGTTTGAACATATATGTGTGTTTAATATTTAAAACAGATCATTTAGGGAACTTGTGAGCTCTGTACAACTGATGAATGGAAACTTGTCTTTTTCTCTCTTCTCATTCAAAGGAAAATGACTGAAACTTTTTTAATTTGTTGTTCGGGTTTCTTTATGGAGGTATGTGTTACTGTACTTCTCTTACGGAGTGATCGTTTTCTGAGAGACACCAACTTACGGCAAGGAAAATGAACGTTACTATTTTGGAGTGTCACAAGTACGTACAGAAATTTAATCAGCGTTGTGGGCCTTTATAGATGTGCTGAAGACTTCTTACTGGTCTAAGAATAGGTACTTTTATTATCTCTGAGAGTTTAAACAGATTTTAAAATGCAGCTTACAGCTTAAAACCAGCAGCCATGTTTCTAAGGTTGGTTCATGTGACTAAGGTTGAATTTTTGTTGAAGGTTTCAAAAACCTCTCGATATCCAAACAGGATTGCTTCCATGTTAATTACAATTTTGATTTTGTATGTCAAAGTATTGATCCATTTTAAATGGTTATTAATTTTTTGTTTGTGTCCTGTATCTCATTCTTCATGGTCACTTAAATGCTATACTGCTGTTGAAGTGATAGATTTGTTGTACTGTCTATTTGTCATCTTTTCTTAGAATTCCCAGCATGTGTCAGGTGGTGTGCTGGTGTATGGAGGGTAGAGAGCTTTGACGTTCGTTCATCTTCCAAAATCTCTCTCAGAAACGCTTTACGACTTTATCATTATTTGGAATAAAGAAAAAATGACGACTTAATGAAAAAGTTGATGATAGGCTAAGATGGGACTAGTTGTTCTTGTTGGCAGGTACTTTCTCTAGCAGTAGCTACTAATACTACTTTTTAAACCAAAGAGGCAAACTGTCCTGTCTGTTCTTTGGAATTTCATTTCCCTTAGAGAACTGACAAAAAGATTGATAATACCAGGCAAAGGATTTATTTATTAATGATTGTTATTGTTTTTAATGTAGTTATTGCATCATTTATGACAAATGAGAACACGAATGCAAAGCAGCAGATAATAAGGGTGCGGTCCCGTTCACTTAAGCTGATTTTAGTTTGTGCTGGAGATTGAATGAGGCCATTGACGGCCCGCTCTGCGGCATGTTATGCCTCCTTTCCCTCCAGGGAGCTGATCTCTCCCAATCTCCCCCAAAAAAGAGATACTGAAAAAATGTCCTTAGGTTATTCTTGTCATGTACTTTATTCAGAAAATAAAAGCTCTGATAGTTATTTCCTTGAAAAACCTGCAGATTCTAAATATGATGGAAGAATGAATTACAGTGAAAAAGAGAAGTTGGGGTCAAAGCTAGTCCTGTTTGCTGGAAAAGCCCGCAGCTGCAGTGCAGGAGAGGGGTTGTGACTGGCGCTGCTCTTGGGCTGCCTAAATTGCATTTGTTCAGCGCTTAACTAGAGTTAGCAGGGGAAGTATTTTTATAAAAACAGAACTTTAATTATTTCACTTAAATGCCCTGGTGTTTAAATGGGGAAAGGGCTAGATGTAAGGTGTAGGAAAACAGAAAAATGCTAGTGCAGAAAAACAAGCTACTTAATGTTCCAGCTTTTTAGTAGTTTGGGATTTGTTGTGAGTTCTCTTGGCCTTCCTGACCTTGTGTATTTTCATATGCATATACTTTTAGGCACCACTGTCTCAGATTTTTCGACATAAAACCTCCTAGAACTGGTTGTAGTCTGTACCCCCCTTGCTTCTGGTGTGCTGCCCAAGCTCGTGTGTAATTCCACGGGTATAATACCTGGCCTGCTTAGCTTGGCTCTTTTCAGTCTCCAAAGGCTCCAGGCTAGGAGAACATAAGCCTTTCTGCATAATTCCTGTAATGCTTACCTTGCTGGGGATGTTCTTAGCTGTGTTGTCTTCCTCTTGCTGTATTATTATTTAAAGTGTATGTTGAACGCAAATCATCCCTCTTTATGCAGTTTAATTCATCCTGACTTCAGTCATACACAAGTACTGCTGTGTGCTGCTTGTTTTTCTGGCTACTGTAAATGCTTCAGTCTGTCTTGTTCCACAGGACTGTGGATTTCTATTTTTTTTTCATCTCCCAAGCTGTGGAAAGGTACGGTGTGTATCTAGGTTTGCTTGCCTTTGTTGTGTTTTGGTGTTGGGTTTTTCGCTCTGAAAGGTAGGTTTGCATGATGCCCTGCTACCTCTAGCAGCTGTCATCGCTTTGGCACTACTCGACATTTTCTGGTTAGAGCTGCCAGCTTGCTCTTTCCAGAAGACAAACCAATCTAGAAAGTCTTTCCTCCTGGCTTCTGGATTTCATCTAGGCTGAAAAGACATGACTAAGAAGGGAATCTGTCTTCCATTGGAAATAAAAACTGAGCTAAAAGGGGAATGATGAGATGTACAGCCTCTTGTTTCTTAGTAAATGGGGGAGCTTGTTGAATTTCCAGTTGATGGCTGTGGCACCAGAAATAAATGGAAAGCAGGGCGCGTGAAGCTCTCAAACACTGACCGTTTACTCTGCTACGGACTCCCCACAGCGATGAAGGAACCCAGACCACTGTGGTTCGAGCAGGCGAGTTTCTAGATGTTGTTGTCTAAATGAGGACATGCTAATAACTGATATTTTGGCAATTTACACGGCACTCAATGCGTTGAATAAGTAATTGACTTCATATAGGTGTTCAGATGGTGACATGGGAAGATTTATTTTAGTAGCCTCTTAGATATTAGTTTCAAAAAAGCAAACAATAAAGCAAGGCGTAAAATATAATGCATAGCCTTGCAGTTAATGTAACCTTTTTCTGTGATCAAAATATAGGTTGGTTTTGTGTTAATTGTATATACATGGTGTGAGGTAGGTGAATAAGAGCGTCTAGCTCAGCCCCCTGCGGTACTGCCTCCTTTGAGAGGCTGCGTTGAGTTTTTAAACGGCTGTAGGTTACCGGGTAGGCACGGAGCCACGTGGCTGTTCAGGGACTGCTGAGCATGCGACGCCTGTCGCCTGTTCTTTGGCGTCCTGGGGCGCAAGTCAAGGGGAACATGCATCTGCTGAGCAGGGAGCTTGCTCCTGCGGAGCCTTGGCGTGTTATTTGGACACGTTGATTCGCTGCTAATCTTGGAAATATTTCTGGGTCCTTCTCTTGTGTGTGGTGGTTTGGTTTTTGTTTGGGGTGTTTTGTTTTGTTTGTTTGTTTTCTGGAGCTAGTTGGTGTGCTCAGGACTGCGAGGAAGGATAGTGTTAAATGCCAAACACCTTTTTAGCAGTGGCAGAAGAGGATTGCATCTGCTTATGAGGTATTGCATGTGTTTTACAGTGGGATTAAAAGGATGCTGTGAGAAGTGGCTGTGGTTTTGGATCAGGATGAAATTGTAGTTCCAAATAACGCTTACCTGAACTTTCAGAGCAATTTTAGGTAGATTACTGGGTTTGATGTTTAAAGGTAGGTCAGTGGACTACTTGGAAATCCTTGGTGATCTCCGGTTTATCACTGTACACTTGAATATATACAAACTTCGGTCCTTTGGTGTGAAATGGAAATGTAATGCTAGCTTCTGTTACAGTATAATATAAAAAGAAAATGTAAAAAGAGCCACTATGTGCAAATACTTGTCACATACTCGTTTTCATTCACAGTTTTTCTCTTTTCTAAGCTTGATGTTTTATACCTGTGTTATTTTAATTGTTTGCATTGAGAGATGTTGTGTTCTCTCTGTTGAGAGATGTTCTGTTCTCTAAAACAGAACTTGTGTCTTTATGGTTTGATCTTAAATGGCCAGACTTTCTTTGCTTCTGAGCTGAGGTTGAGTAAGTTTTCCACTGAAAGCAATAAATGGCTTCTCACTAGGAAAGGAATTTTCAACTTTAAATGGAAAAAAAATGCAGAGAGTGCTGTGTAAGAATGATATATGTCGTAATCAGTAGGTGTACATGTATACATATCATCTGGCTGCTAGTTCTCCTCAGCTCCTGTGCCTGGCTGTGTGCGCTTGGCCCTTTCCTTTCAGGCGTGCGTGCTTTTCCGAAATCAGCGTAAGCAAACGGACTCTGGTGGATGGGGAAGGGGGAACGTGGGGCTCCACATACACTAGCACTGTTCTGCCCGTGCCAGTACATGGCACCGGCGAGGCTGCGCATTTTAACGGCGTAGAAGAACCTCCACCCACCTTTACTGGGGAGCTTTGACAGGGCTGTTGCAGCAGAAACCCCTGGTAGCTCTGCAGGCACACACCTCTAGCCATCAGCCTGTCCCTGCTCTTCAGATCTAAGATGAAATGAAACTGTGAGAATTACTGGAAATAAGGCATCTGCAGGCAGCATTATAATTCTTGCAACTGCAACTGTGCTCGGTCAGAGATTTTTTTTTTTAAGACTAGTTTTTCTTGTAATGTGTAATTCCCACGTCTGGAGTGAATTCCCTTCTGTTTAGTTTAGTCTGTTCAGTCTGCTGCAGTTTGTATTAGTAGGCTTTGCTGCAGAGCTGTGCAGCAGCACCAGCCAGTATATACCTGACAAACCAGGAGAGAACTCTGGAGGTTTTTAGATCCAAGTGTTAGTACAGCTGGTGCTATTTTTTGTCAGGTTGCTCTTGTTCACTTGGCAAATGTTTGTCCAAGTCTTCCCTAACTCGGAGTGCTGAGGGGAAAACGGGCAAGTCCCGTTCTTGTGGTAGGCTTCTGTCGCGTGCGAGTGCACGACGGGCTGCTAACTAAATTTAGTGCCGTTGTAAATTCTGGTTTCTGTGCTGTACAAAACATAAAACTCCCTCAGTGTTATTGATCGCTGTCTGTGTGTTAGGCTTACTGAGGCTTCACTGACAGGTGAAGATAGATGTTTTTCTGCTTTCTGATATAAATTTTCTCTCTTCTGAATTTTAGGAGAGCTCATACCTTAACAGTCTTGTTCATCCTCACATGTGCGCTGGGCTACGTAACCTTGCTTGAAGAAACACCACAAGATACAGCCTACAACACAAAGAGGTAAATGTTTGAGAAAGCGTTTCTGTAAGGTGTATATTAGAAAAGCGCAGCTGTATGAACGAGTTACCCTACACGCTTTTACCTTGTAGATAAGCTACCCCGAATGACCTTTGCATTAACTTCTTTAAACGCCCAAACCCTTAGAAAATAACAAAACCAAGCGTATAGTCTGTAAGTTCCTTTGTTGCTGGTTCTTGAATTTAATTTCTAATCAGTTTAGTGTCACTCACTGTTATACCTGGTGGTTGCCGTGCGTGTGTGATTTAAAACAAAACAAAACTCTTTCTAAAACCTGAAAGCACTGGCGGTGTTTCTTTGGCAATGATTCTACCTCTCTTCCTAAAATAACCTAACTTTCTAAATTATGTGAACTGTGACTAAAGTTTTCTGACTTAAGTGGTTTTTCTAAAATTATGTTCAAGTTTTCAATACAGATCATTATTTGTTGTTGAAAATTAACATGAGAACTTGTAACAATGAGATGAATCTTAAACGTGTGGTCCATTTCTATCATAATTTAAACTGATTAAAGGTAGTTGAATTTCTCTTTTTTAAAGAAATACTGTAGGGAAGAAAAGTGTTCTTTTAAAAATCTGAGTATATTTTAAAAAATAAGGGAGTGCTTACAGACTGCAAAGCATCCTTGCTATAATCATGAAAATCATTCTGTTCTCTAACAGCTTGTTTTCTTACATGTAACGCTGTTTTTTTCCCCTTGCTATTAAAGGGTTTCTTCCTTTTTTTTTTTTTTTTTTTCATTTTTTTAAGTGATGCAGGATGTAGTATTCATTGTCATGGAGATGCAGGAATTGGGGTATTTCCTGTCACAATCTTGGCTGTTTTTCTGTCAGTTACCCAATAGACGCAGGTAGTGTAATTCCTGCTCGCACGCCTGCTGAGAGGAGGGTTTGTCGTCTTCTGCAGGGGGGTGAAATGGCAGGAGGTGGAACACAGTGCCCTGTCTGAAGCTGGGAAAATTCTGACAGGCTTTGGTGCGAACAAACGCCATTTTATTCCCAGTTATAATGAGTGAGTCTAGGGAACGGATGGAGGTGTGACATCCTCTGGAATGGCCGTTCAAGATAAAGAAGGGGAAAAGCTGAAAGAGAAGTGATGAGACATCATTAGGGAGTAATACAGATAGAAGGTGACTCAGTGGAATATCTTATTATTGAGATTAGAGCCTTTACTGCTTTAATAAAAACAAAACCAGAGAAGATTAATCAGCAGATCAACCTTTCTTTCATGAAATAGAAACTGCTTTCTGCATACTCAGTGCAGGGAATGATGTGTCCAGTTGTTAAAAATCAATTTAATAGCATGAGAGCAGGCAATGAGTAGCGAATGTTCTCTGACTTCTGCATCTATGATCGAGGAATATTGCCTGCAATATCGAGATGCAAAAATACTTGAAAAGCAGCAACCTGAGAATCATATACAGGTCTTCCAAATATTGGAATTTGTTCCTGGTTTTGAAGGCTACATCTCTGTTTCCACTCATGCTGCACCCTTATGCTATTGCTATGGCCATTCAAGCTCTATGACGAATTCCGAGATAGTAGTTACCTCGGCCAAATGGTTACTTTTTCCAAGCTAAAGATCAATGCAGGCATAACGCACGAGTCCCGTGCATACAGAACGGATGGAAGGGTCTGTGGTGTTCAGCACACTCCTTATGCTGCGTCAGTTCTCAGTGAACGTCTGTCTGGTCTCAGTTAAATCTCTTCTCTCAGGTCTTTGAGGTGAGTGCTATGCCAAGTTCAGCACCATAAAGCATGAAGGATTCCAGCTCAATTCACTTCCCAGCCCTTGTTCTTACCTTCGTTAGCATCTGTGTGCCTGCTGCTTTGTTCTATCTCCTTGCTCCTGACCAATTTTAAGTGGCTCTTTTAAGTGTTTACTTGACCAAAAAGAGGCATTGCAGAGCAGGAGTAAGATGGTCATGACATGCCTAAGTATATCCACATCCACAATTTTTACAGACTTTTTTTCTTCCATAAAGTAAAATACCTTACCCTACCCTGAGATGTTTTTCAGTCTTAATGTAGAGCAGTTGTGTGTTTTGATCTAAAATTTTGGCTGGCATGAGGCTGTCACTGTGCACAAATATTTCGTGGGAACACTTGCCTGCTTAATGAACAGAAGTAGTTTTATTACCAGTGAGCAGTGTCTCTAGCTGTCATGCTTTTTTATTTCCAACTACTGCACAATGACAGTGGAGCAGTGTTTCGGTGCTTAGGTGCAAAAGCTAAATACATGCTTGCAAACACTTAAACCTCCTTTCTTTTCAAGCCCTTGCTGAGAGGTGCCAGAGTGCCTGTCAACTGCATTAGCTGCCTCGAGCAGAACGTTAATTTGCAGCAGAGTATACCAGTTGCTGTGCTTGCTGGCCTGGCCCAAGCGGTAGGAAGTCAGCTGAGGATCCCATCGTCTCCCCTATAGAAGTGCTTCATCCAGTCACTTCCAGAAGCAGCTCAGGGCAGGGGGAGTGGCTGGATTCATGCAATAGCTCATCAGGAGAAACGATGGCCGAAAACTAAATTAAAGCATGAGGATGTGAGACCATGGGGTGGGGTATCTGTAGCTAAGATTTATATTTGCATCTCTTTGTTTATATGCTGACGTTTGAGGGCCGTTTTCCTTCCTGCAACTTGTTAGTGCAATTAATGGAGGAATTTTTTTAAAGATAAAATTTATAAAAATGTTTTATATCTAAATCTAGTCAAAGTTCATTAGGATCATACACAGACATTGATGTCATCATGTGATATACGTGATCAGATTGCCGCTGTTGTAAAGACAGTAGAAAAATTACTTTGTTAACCAAAGAGAAGTTGCACTGCAAGACCTGTCTGATCTGTGAGACCTTTCATTCACACAGCTCCTACAGCATTCAAAGCAGCCTTGAAATAGTCCATCCTGTCTGACAACTGCCAACTTCTCCTCTTCCATTAAGCACCAGGAGGAGCTGACAGGACTGAGCTCCAGCTCTGAACATAGCTAAATAAATACTCAGCGACCCCCTTTGCTTATAATGGCCGTAGAAGAAGTCCACAGCTCCCAAATTCTGTGAATGCTGAGCAGAGGTTCTTGGCGGGGAGGGGGGGGAAGTTAATATTTTTTCCATATAAAAGCCACATTTAGGTTTAAAAAATCCAGCATCCATCAGGGTTGTACATTGGAATTCTGGTCGTGAAACAGCCTCTCTTCTAAGGTGCCTTTCTACACTGGTTTTCGGCAATAACTGATCAGTGCTCAGCCATGGGAACAAATCGAGGTGTATGTATATTTGCAAGTCGTGATCTCCAACTCCTTGTTACCTTGTTTCCTCTGTGGGCAGCAGGCTAGACCTCTGTTTGCCAGTTCTTCAGCGTGTGGTACCGCTGCGGGGATTGTACCGGTCGCGCTGCTGTAGATACAGCCAGAGAAGGGACAGGGAGTGGGAGCCTGGAACAAAGGACCATATACAGATACTCATAGACAAGCTTCATTGTCCCGTGTCTCTGAATCGACTCTTAAAATAACACAGACAATAGCTTGTTTGTACTAATGAAACTGTTGCCACATTCTCCCTTTCTTACTTGGTTAAGTGCTAAAATTATTTTTGTAGGCATACTTTACGATTTAGTGTCTTCCTGATCTGCTGCTCAAGAAAGTGCATTGCCCATGTCCCTCCAGGCTGCTGCAGGGGTAGCTTGCAGAAACCCCCTCACGAATCCTAGAGAAGCTCTTGCCTCGAGCCGTGGTGAGCTGGCAGGCCAAGCTGCTGCTTAGGCTTCCGAAGCTCCGTAAGGAGGCAGAGTGATGATGTAGTTACCAGAGGGAAAAAAAGATAATGGAGCTGGCATGGGTATTACGCAAATTTGTGATTTTCTTCAAAACTTCCTATGGTGAACTTGAAGTAAAGTAATATAGCTGGAACTCCAGGGTTTTTTCAGCACAGCTGTTGCATCTGCTGTTCGGCTGAGAGTAGCTTTCAGTAAAAGCAGCATAGCTGTAAGTTCCTGTGGTGATTTAGATTCAGGTCATCTCCAGCTTTGGGAAAATTACCCTCACAAGGCCTAAAACAATCATCGTGGACATCCTGGTTCATGGCTGAGCATAATGATTGTGAACGGAGAGCTGTGTATTGTTGCATGACACAGAATGCAGGCTGCTCCGTCTAAATGTAAATTTGTAGTCCTGGCATTTCCAAATACAGACTAATGACTCAAAATGCAGAATATTCTCATGATTTGAGATCAGCTGGAAACTTTTTTGGCATCTTCATCTTTGAGAATCATGATGGAACTCTGTTTGCTCTTTCATTCAGTAGCTAATTCTGTTGTGCTTCCCAGCGTCATAAGGCAAGCAAAATAACTGAGTGAAATCTGTTAAGTAAAACACAATTTTATTTTCAGGAAGCAAATTTTTTTTTTATACTCAGGGATGAATGTTGTAAAATCGTTTTTCTTAAATCCTTTTGTTTTCTATTTTGAAAGAAGCTTTTGAAATGTTTAAAGCATGAATGGTAGTCTACTACTGCTTTTGTTATGTAACATTTTCTCAATAAAAGCAAAATTATTAGGTATTTTCTCTGGCTCCTGCAAACAGCCATTTCATTTACAGTCAGGAGTGGCGTTATTTACTGCAAACATGGCCTACGCTTACCCCGCAGTGTAGTGAGGTACTGCTCGATTCTCTCTCTCTTCAGCCAGCTCTTAAGCAGGTAATACGAGAGCTTGAAAGCTCTTCGGGGAGTTCGGGTGCAGAAAGAGCGTTCTTGGACTGCAGTATACCATTACATCCACTAAGACTAAAGGAAGTGCCCAAGTACAGACCACGGGGTCCTGTCTTCATGAAAAACATGTGGTGCTCCCTGAAAAAGAAATGTCGTTTTGTGCACGTTTAAAGTCTCAATTACTTAAAATCTCGGGAGAGTTCTAAGTTGATGTTAGGTACTTTGAAATCAAGTGCCAGACCTCACCCAGGTAACTCCCATCTCGGTCTCTTCAGGTCTGTTCTGCATTCTGACGAAGTGGTGTTCCTGACGATAAGGGTCAGGCATTCGGACATGGGTATTCCCATTTTCTCATTTTTCTTTTGCTTGCAAAACACCACTTTATTGAAAAACATACTGCATGTGATTAGTGGGTTTCACATCCCGGCTCCTGAATGTTGCCTGCTTAGGTTGCTGTCAGAAAGGGTCTCTTCTTGGAGCCTCTGGCTGCCCGTACAGGTTCAGTTCCGCACTGGCTGAAGCTGACGGTTTAGCCTTAAATGGGAGCTGCTGTGCTCCCTCCTTGTGTGAGCGGTGAGCTGAGCTGGTTTTCCTGGGTTAGTGTTCAGCCAGGTCAGGCCTTGCAGCGTCTCGCCTGGTAACGCGCCAAAGAGTGACGGCAGGGCTGTGGCAGTCCTTGTTCAGGTCTTACCTGGCTGGCAGTGAGAGAACTCTGCAGGTCTGGGCTTAGGGTATCGGGGTGAGGTGGTGTGTCTTTGGTACACTTGGGCTCGTGGTCTGATAATTGTTATGGTCTGTTAGGCTCTATGTTGTAGTTCCAGCTGTTGAAATAGCACCAGTGCTCGTTTGGTCTTATAAGCTCCTCCTTGTCTTTAGTTGACTAGGAAAGTGTTTTGGAGCAGTGACAAGTTCAAGAGTCGGTTTTTAAACTTCATTGAAATCTTACCAGAGCAGTAAGAAGCTAACTTGAGAGCCTTCTCGCTGCTAAATTTTAAGTGTCTTTCTGACAAAGTGGGCATAAAAGCTTCTCAAAGACATAGGGAAGTGTTTGACTTATTGTGCGTCTTGTGATCATCTGCAGACAAAGGCTCATCAGGCGGCTGAAGGAACTGCTCTTCTGTTTTGTGTTTGCTGGACGAGTGCTTGGCCAGATTGGGCTCCTCGCCTGGCTGGCCGGATAGCAGTAAATGACAGCAAAGTGGGAGGAATAGAAATGTGCAGTTAGTGGGGAGGAAGGGAGAAGGATGGATGGGTAAACTTTGGGCTTTGAGAGAGTCTGTCATGAAACCATGCTTAAAAGTATAGGAATTTATACTGTTTCCTTGAAAGATAATCTCCAACAGGTATCTATTTGATTGACATGTTTAGTAGTTAAGAAAAAAAGACCATTTTTTACATAAAAGAATATAATTTATAGTTTCATTAGGATGATGAAGCAATCTAAGTTTGTTCTGTTTTTCACTTTCAGAGGTATCGTTGCCAGTATTTTGGTTTTCTTATGTTTTGGAGTTACACAAGCTAAAGATGGACCGTTTTCAAGACCTCATCCAGGTAACTTAAGTTGCTTAAGTCATTCAAATGGTTCTGGTAAATTAAATGGTTTATGGTGAACGTAAATATTTGTGTCGCTTGTGGAGAAGGTAAGTGGTAATTTAAATAGTAATAATAGAGGTTCATTAACACTGTACACCTAGCACGTAGCCTCCCAGCTTCCGCCCAGCCTCCAAACAGCATAGTGATCCTTCTGTGCTTTCAGTCTGTGGGTAGCATAGGATTTCCCCTCCGGATCTCTCTCTTTTGGCTTCCTGTTGTTAGTAAAAAGCTTTGTGTGAACTGCCAGATTCTTGAAACCTTAACTTCCCTTGTTTATCCCTTTTTTCCTCCTTTCTGTAATGGGACTGCACTTCTGACCGTGTGTCTGGTTGGTGGAGCATTACGCTCCCTTTGTTGTACGTCCATTATCCTCGATAACTGGCAGATTAGAAGCCCTTGGTTGTGATTGTAAAAGTTTCTTGTAAGACTGTAAGTCTTGAGAGCATTTGAAAGCACAACACAAAACCTCTTCCATCTAGTGTTATATCAGGTGAAGTATAAAAATATTTTAATAGCTTTGACTTTTTGCCTATTTTTAGATGTGCATCATTGAGAAAGAATTAAGGCAATTTATATAGGCTTACATAATATTCCTAGAGCTTTAGGCTCTCCTACAGTCAAATAAACCTGTAAGTATTTCTTATGCCAAAAATTTAACCTTCCAGTTTAGGACTGCTGTTCTATATGAGAAACAGCAGACACGTTAAAAACCTCAATAAAGCAGACGTTGTTCCTGAAATGCCCACAGCACACCTCTGCAAACTTAAGGGTTTATTCAGAAGTTTGCATTTCTGAGGTCTTATTAAATAGCAGTTTTAGGCCTTGCCTGTCTGTTACAGTTAGTTCTAGTTCCTCCTATAAGACAAATTACTCCTTTTAACGATACCAGTGATATTTGGGTGCTTTCAGTATTAGAACATCCAGTGGTTTCTGCTGGGACAGAAGTCATTTTCGTTCCCTAGAACAGAGTAGTACAAATGGGATGGGGAAAGCCCAAAGGGCAGAGATCTCTCCGGCAAACCTGTAGCATGGGCTGAGCCAGCGTCTGCCGCCTCTGTATGCTGCTGTCCTGGAAACAGCAGCTGCTGGACTGAAGCCAAGTATCTTTCAGCAGAATCAAATCATCCATGAACAGGGTGATTGAAGAAGCTCCCATGTATTCGATCACTTCAAATACCGAGTGTATTCGTGTCATCTTCTGTCTTAACTTCACCTTTCCTCCAGCGTGTTTGATGGGATGATCTTCTGAAGAGCTTTTTTTTTGTTAGGATAGTGGATGCTTCCACAGACACAGCAAGACATCTGGGTGAACGGCAGTCTTTCTCCGTAGCTCTTGCAGGCAGCCCCGCGAGACTCAGCGTCAGCTCTCCAGTTACAGAGGGGTGTATTAGGAAGTTCCCATCAGGCAGTCGAGTCTCCGACCTTAGCTTTGTGGAGGAGAAAGATCTCGCCTCAGAGGAACTGGCAGCGCAGGCCACTGGTGTGGGCCACTTCCATTTACAGGTCAGAAGGAAGTCTTTGGGTCCCTCAGGTGACTACGAGCACATACAGCCGCATCAGATCCGTTACATGAACTCTTCGAGATGCAGCTTAAAAGTAGCCAGGTTTCATGGCCTCCTTCCGCAGGGGGCTTTTGGAGCCCTGGTATTCAGCGTGTGTACACCTATTTATGACCAGCTCAGAGATGTCTTATATTTTTGGCTGGGTTTTGTGCCTAATGTTGTTCTGTTTAAATAGCTCTTCTTACTCCGTGTTTATCCACCTAATTTATGCACAGCTCATGTATGCCAGCTCACCATTGGTTTTGCTAAAGCAAACAAATTCTGCTAAAGCAAGAAGTTTTGCTTTTAGTCTCCCCCTTTAATATAAGTCTGCTTTCCCCATAACATTTTGGTGGTCCTTCTCTTTGCATTTTATTTTGAGTTTTCTTCTTCAAAATGGCTGTCTGGAACTGATAGGATCCTGCTGATGTGAGAGTGTTTGTTTTTAGCGATGGTGGTAATGCTCGCCAGTACCTCTCTGGCAATACCTTGATGGCTGTCTTTACGTTGCGTGTGCTTTTTTCACGGCTGTATTACGGTGACAGCTGAGTGGCTGGCAGATAATACTGAATCCTTCTGTTTCAGCTGATGAGCGAACACGAAAACTTACTGGTTCCTAAGTGAAAACTGTGTTCTGAGCTCTTTATTACTCCAGTCCTTCGAGATCATCTGATTTTCTCTGCTGTCCCTACCTTTCCTGCTGCTGCTGTTCGTGTGCTTTGTGGTTTTGACCTACTTTTCTCTAAGGCCATTAATGAAACTGATCTTAGCCACCACGTAAGTGGTCTCCATACAAACTGGTGATTTTTTAAAAAATGGTTTTGCCTTCCTTTCAGTATTACTGGCAATGAAGATTTAGCCAATGGCTCATCCAGCTTTACCATTTTTCTGCTGATTCCTCCTCCTCCCCCCCCC
>KL261896.1:16510-28263 GCA_000699545.1 Podiceps cristatus | reverse complement strand
CCCCCCCCCCGCCATTTTCTGCAGTCCAGCTAATAATTTGCCACATGGACTTATACTAGTTGCCTTACTGTAATTTGTAAAGATAGGCCTGTCATAAAAATAAGTACATATGGTTATTTAGGCAAGACTGACTTTTTTAACAAACCTACCCAGCTTTTTATCCATTTTCCATTTCCTTCCTGTAAACCATTGGCTTCAAGGCCTCCATTTAGTTTCATCCAAACCTCGCAAAGGAGGAATGCTGCCTTATCCCCAAGGAACAAAATTTTACAGGGGACGAATCTTAAGCTTTGCTTGAGGGTCCATTTATTGGTGGGTGAACACCCAAATTTGGGGAGTGCAATGCATTTCATGATAAAATTAATCGTGGATACAGTCAGCATCAGTAGCTGATATTTTTTATTTGCAAATACTAAAAAAAGGTCTTCATTCTTGTCAGCTCCTTTTATGGAGCTTGGAGCATGGAAATGGCCTGGTCTTGAAAGAGGTCGCTGATGCTTTATTGGCTTTGTCAAGATAACATGCTCATGTTGTAATTTTTAAGAATTTTTCCATGACAGTTATTAATGCCTGAGGAAATAGCTTTTAATATTCCCAGCCTTTGCCAACAGTTATTTTGACTTAATACATCATGCCTGACAGTATGAGCAGTTTGGAGAGTAAACTGTAAGAAATTCTTAGGTAACCCGTAGGCTGGAGGGCTGAAGTAGCTGGAAATGAGCAGGCAAGAACTGGATCTCTCCTGTCCCCGTCCCTGGGGAGGAGACGCTGATGGGACCGGGTGGAGCAGCTGGTTGCCTTGTGATTCTGCAACGTTCGTTAGAGCTTTATCTGGGGAATCGTAGGTGATCTGCCCCTTTCTGACAGCTGCTTTAACAATTCAGGAATCTGGGTGCTCACCACTATTTTTGCATAAATGTATTGGACTATTGGGATAGTGATACTAGTGGGCTGCTTCTGGGTGGAATAAATGACTCTCTGTTTAGGGGCTTGGACCAGCTGAGCTATCTTAACGTAGTGTTTAATGTGTTTGGGCATTACGCCTAGAAACACAGAACTGCCCGTGCAGAGCGAGGACTCGTCCAAGGGCTTGCCTGCTCCTGTTACTCTGATGTCCCACCTCCTAGTCGTGGCAGCTGGCAGGTCACCGGTGGTGCTCTTGAACCTGAGCTTGCTATGGAAAACCTCGTGCTCCGGAGCAGTAATCTGAGCAGGCGTAGGCCGGCCCGGGCTCGTGTGGCTGCTCAGACCAGGCAGCTCTCCCTCCCGTGTCCCGTGCACTTCTAGTTAGCACTTCATAGCTTTCACCCACTTCACAGCTCCAAGGGAAGTGCCTTGCTTGGGCAAATATCTTAGATTATTTTTTTCTTTACTTAAAGGTCTTTTCCAACCTAAATGATTCTATGAGTTAGCCTTTCAGGTGGCGTAGGTCAGACTCAAACCTCTGTGGATAAATCAGGGTAAGTGGCTGGTTGTGCGCTCAGCCAGGCAGCACGCTCTTGTTAAGTGTTCATCTTGAGCTCTCAAGTCTCCCTACGATGGCAAAAGTTTAGTGTTGGAGCATAGTAATCACTAAACTAGGTATGTAAATGATTAGTTGAAGCCTACTCTGTCAGGAAGATGGTCCTAATTTGAGGGAGGATCATGGTGACAAGTGCATTTAAAGAACACAAATATTTGAGGTATACCGAAAATAACTTTATAGCTAAAGCTGAGGCCAGCCCAGGAAGAGAGAGAACGCAGTGTTTGTACTGCTTTGAAAACATCTTCTGGTGTACATGTACAGATACAAAGTAGTCTTCAAAACCTCCTGGGTACTTACCTCAGCCAGGGAGAAAGCACGCTAAATTGTAACCGCATTTAAAGAACACAAATATTTGAGGTATACCGAAAATAACTTTATAGCTAAAGCTGAGGCCAGCCCAGGAAGAGAGAGAACGCAGTGTTTGTACTGCTTTGAAAACATCTTCTGGTGTACATGTACAGATACAAAGTAGTCTTCAAAACCTCCTGGGTACTTACCTCAGCCAGGGAGAAAGCACGCTAAATTGTAACCGGATATTCTTTTTTTTTTTTTTTTTTTTTTTCCCTGTGAATTTTTGCGGAGCGTACCTGTGAAGTTTTGCTGAGCGTATTCAGCAGCTGCAGATCACCTGTTGCCAGAAAAGGTGATAAGGATTTAGATTTTTCTGCTTTCTGAACTGTATGTACATCAGTTTCACAACTAGTCTGCCACATTTATGGCTGAGAGTAGTGTAAAATCTCCAAGGCTTTATAGGTCAGAAAAACTCGGAATTTTTAAGGCTCATAGTCTGAAGGTGATGTTTGAAGGAAGCAAAGCTCTGTTCTTGTGGGAAAAGTGTGTTAGTGAAAGGTTCATTCTTACTTCTGGCACGAACACAGTGCTTACTCTTCAAGGTATGCAGTTGTCATAGGAGAGGATAGGAAACACCTTATCAAACAAAAACCTGGGGTTTTTTAATCACTTTAAAAAAGTCACCACTGTATATCTGTCCTGTGGAGTCTCACTGCAAAGGCTGAAGTATTTTTCAGCAGCACAGTGGTGCCAGTCTGGGGAGAGGTTCCTCTCCCCTAAATAATCCTTTGACCAATGGAGGGCTTTTTCCTAAGCCGCGTTCTATGAAGACAGGAGGGTGCACGCACGCTCTCGGTCAGTCCTTCCGACTGAAATCTGCCGGTGGATCTGAAAGGTGATCAAATCTGAAGGAAGGACAGAAGTCTCAAGTAATGGTTTCTCCAACTTTTGTGTGAGGACAGCTGCACAAAAGGCACTGGTTATTGCCTCACCGAGGAGAGGGTAGGCTGAACTCTGCTTCTCCTTCCCTCAGGGAGCCCAAGGGGCAAGACCACCTCATAATGCATGTGCAGAGGCTTGTTTGGGTTCACTGACTGACCCCTAAGATGACACTTCATTGTATTGCATAATTAAGAAATTACAATTATGGTTGTAGGTAAAAATCCTTAAAAGTTCCAAATTTTCAGTGAAAGCTGTTACAGAGCTCTGAACTTCCTGTTGCCCAGGCCACATCTACCTTTTTTATTTTTCCCTTTTTTCACTTTTTTCCCTGGAAGTGTAAAGTAGGCCATTTTGCTGAAATTAATTTAGCAGTTGTGCTGAAAAGAGGTCACACCTTCTCACATTTCAGTCTATTTTAATGATAGTGTCAGAAGCAGGCTGTCAGAGACCTCTTTGAAAAATGTGGTTGGTTTTGGGTTTGTGTGGGTTTTGGGTTTTTTTCCTACTTGAGGCTGAATTGGTCAAAGGCGACATTTACTTTTGTTTCAGAGGGCAAACAAGCCTCTCTAAAGCTCTGCCAGGCTGTGGCTAGTTGATTTCAGGCTCTGAGCTGATAAACAACTATGTGTGCAAGCCTGGAGTTAGTTTGGTTCTTGCATTATTTATGTCAGGGCCCTGCTTTTAAGCATTACCATACCTAAGTTGCCTTGGAGTTAATAGAGATAAATGCCCAAATCAGGCCTGAGGGTTCTTGGGTTTTTCACTTTGTGGAATAGCTCGCTGTCTCCACTCAACCATATGAACGACTGTCTAGATTCCTCTTTGCCCCAATCCAGTTCTAACTTATCACCTAGACGTACCTGTGGAAGGAGAGCTCTGTTTTGTAAGTGCAAACAGGAAACACCTGAAGGAAAGTCTGTTAAAATCATTAGAGTGATTAGTATGTGACATTACCGAGAGATTTAAATATCCACTTGGAATAAGTCAATTTTGCTGAATTACCTTGTGTAAATTTTCGGATGTGGTTAGGGAAAAATGCTGGAGCACTCTGTCTGTACACATACTGGCTCTGCATTAACCTGCTTCCTCCCGTGTAGGAGTTAACAAAAACACTGGATGAGATTTCAGAGCCCAGAAATCACTTTACGGAATGAAGGCTGAAGCAGTCTCTGCGTGAAGTAGGATGAATTAGGGCATGAATGTGGCCTATGGACCACAAAGTTTGTTTCCAGGACAGTCAGAACCTGTTACCTGAGAACTGAGTATTTCAGAAGAACTCAGGTGACAATGATGGAGCTGGAAGTGTACAAATACTTTAATCTGCGTACCCTTTAGATTCAGGTGTTGCTTCAGTGTGAGAAGAGCTGTAATCACACGTCTTGGGAGGGTGAAAAACGACTGCAGACTCTGAAGCAGCTGAGCTTTGCATGATATTTCTCTTATTATGAAGAGTTTCGGATGATGTCATAGTTCTTGCATCAAGCACCTGCTAAACCTTTGGTACATTTGTTTCATTTAATTCCCAGTAAAAGTGAAAATACCTTTGGTATTTTGAAATGCTTTCTGCCCTTGGGGAAACAACCTTGTCTTCAGGGGAACTTACAAGGGCTTACTTCAAGGGCTTACAAAAGTAAAAGTAGTGGTTCCTCCTGTCGGTCTTAATCTTGTCTGTTTTAGCAGTACACAGGCAGAAGTTGGCAAAGTGTGTTGGCCATGATAGGGCAAACCAAAGCTTGGCCATGTGTTGGCCGTGATAGGGCAAACAGGTCAGGTTACCTGAGATCAGGGAGAAAGAAGTTGGATTAGTTCGGGAAGGATATTGTTCTCCTCCAGGCACTGCTAGAAAGCATTGCAAGTGGCACGCATCATTCCTTCTAATTCTTAAATACCCGGTTCACTGGGTTGAAGCGTTCTGATGGATCTTCATCCATTCTCACAGATCCAGGTCATTGCCCGAGCAATTCTGGCAAATTTACGCAGCAGCCTGTCTGGTAGAGCCTTTCTGGTTGTGCTCTTTAGGAAGGATGGTGAGCACTTTACTTGAGCGCTGGGCTTTGTAATTTCTTGGTGGGAGCATCTCTTCTGGAAATGTTTAGTTACATTACAGTAAATGAATAATCGATTGCTGTTTTGCTTGAAAGCCTGCTAACATCCCGTTTGTCTGTTCCTGTAGCTTACTGGAGGTTTTGGCTCTGTGTCAGCGTTGTGTATGAGCTCTTCCTCATCTTTATACTCTTTCAGGTAAGTAACGTAGACCTCTTGTTACTAAACACCAGTTTAATGTGGATATAGAATCCTTTGTGGTGTTCTTTTGGATTCTTGCTGACTAGAGGAGATGTTCTTCATTTTTCTGAAATCGAATCATTGTGCTATTAAATGAGACTTCGAAGTTGAGGAAAAATTATAATATTGTAAAAATATTTCACCTTTTCTAACCTCCAGTTAGTCTCAGCCCAGGTCAGACACCGCAGTGAAGTGTTCTTAAATGAGTTGATAAGGAGTCAGAGCTCTTGTTCAGATCAAACAATCAGGAGTTGGTGCTTCTCGTGTTTAGTCCCTGCTCTGCTGGATCTGATGCGACTTGCTGAAGTTGCATACCAGCTGTTATTTTCTTAGATCCTACAGACTGTGGGGTGAATTCATCTTGTTTAATCTTTTGAAATACTTCTTACCTTGAATGATGGCACTCTGAACATTGGGGTTTTTGCAATAAACCGAAACTTCAAACACAACTTTGCGTAGTGGCAGCAAACTGAGGATGATGTTTTTGTTTGTTTGTTTGGTTTTTTTCTGGAAAGACATGCTATTGGTACTTCCAAATAAAGCAGGTTATTTTTTATCATATTCTTGTCCTTTAGTAAACTGAGAATTTTTCCCTGGCTTTTACAATTCTATGACTTTTCAGAAACACAGCAGTTGAAGTCAAATCGTTAGAGCAGTAAACATGATGCCATTAACAAAGCCGTCGTGTTCCTGTATGTGTACTTACAGCACTGCAAATCAAGTTTGAGTGCCAAGAAAGAGCTTGAGCTTTTGAAGGAGGCTTGTCCTTCCCTCAATCCAGTTACTCAATCCAGTTTTTGCAGTCATCTCCTCAGGCAACAGCATGATTTGAAACCAAAAGCAAAAGCAGATATATTAAACCATGAGAGGTAACTGTCCTGTTCTGACAGACAGCTGCCGGCTTTTCAGATTTAGATTTCAGCTGGGTCCCCAGTTGTTCATTTTCAGATAGGTCCTTCTTGCTGACACCTTAGCAATGTTTGCTGCGAGTACTATCATATACTCATCAGGTAGCTTTAAAAAATCATTTCAGGTGAGTGAAGGATGAGGAACCAGTTGAAAAAAAATGTTTCGTCTCTAGACGCCAAGGAAACTTGAAGAAGTGGGGCTGGAATTCAGAGGTGTCAGGATCTGTCTTCTGTTGGAGTAGGGCATTTGCTTTGCAAACAAGTTTTTAATATTGATCAAGCCCTTTCCACCTAATCAAAGATTTCCTTTTCCGCCCACATTTCTTGTTCTGCTTGACTTTCCCAGACTGTTCCCAAAAGTCAGTGCCAAGCTCTCTTAACAAAACGATGTTGGGTTTTGGGTGTTTTTTTTGTTTGTTTTTTTGGTTGGTTTGTTTGTTTGTTTTTTCCCCTGGCTCGTTGTTTCAGTGGGCAGCTGAATGTGTCTGCAAGTAGATCAGCAGATGAGTTCTGTCCCATTGGCATAACTTGGGGGTTCAGTGTACACCCTTACGCAGGGCCCTAATGTCTCATTAGGGTTTCTTTCAGGCTGCCTGTCCTGCTTGGAGGGAGTGGAGTTCTGACCCTTTCACAGGCATGAACAGGTCTGTCTTGCCTTTTTTGTTGTGATTCCTCACCACTGAGGAATACTTATTCAGTTCCAATTTATTCTTATGCTCTTACTGTTTCGTGTCACCCTGATGTCACCAGGCATCCTGGTAAATGATACTCCCAACTAGCTGCAGTCAGACTGAATAATACGTTTCGTTCTTGTTTGATAGTACTGTTGTAGTTCTGAATTCTGATAGAAAGTCTGGAATTCTTTGCTTTCCTCTGGCGGTATGTTATGTTACTGGCTGTTTAGTGGTTAAGGATGCTCACTAGCTGTTGCTCAGCTCTTTACTAAAAGTACGTTATTACTTCACACAGGTTTAAGTAAGGTTAAAATTATGCTCAGTCTGTAAGTGACTAAACTTCCTTAAAAGCAAATACAAGCTCACTCATAGTCGAAACTTGTCTTACAGTTAATGTGACTTTAGTGGTTTTATTCTATACTTTTATTGTTAATGCGATTAACTAATGTTAACGTTGTTCTGCTTTTACTGTATTACATGTTCTTAGATGTTACATTGCTTCTGTTGACTACAACAGCGAGCAACTTCATTGGGAAACTCTCAGCAAATGTGTGTCTGAGTTTCTAGTAAATTTGTTCAAATTTTGTTCACTGTTTATAACTAATATTTTGATAACTTCTTCCTTGCTGTTTGCTTCAAGTTTATTACCCGTGCTGCTAGTGGGACCTTAGTCAAAATGACTGTTTATTCAACGAGTTTCACGACACTTCTTCTGCCATGAACTGCACTGCAGTTCTCGACTGTCTGTGGCTGAAGCGAGCTGAGCACACGTGCACGACTAATCCCGCTAACAGTGTGCCTCGTCGCTGCGCTCAGCCTGCTGATGCGTGCACGCACTGTATTTTGGTCGAGCTGTGTGTTTGAAGGGCTGCTGGGTCTCTCCCATTGTAGGAAACAGGAAGTCACTAACGCAGGAGATGCAGCCATGAAACAGCCTTTCCTGAGTTACTGGCTGCTTTTTCTTTGGCCTTGCCAAGCTCGAGGTGGGGAGAGGAGGGGCAAAAGGGTCAGTGGGAAGGATGAATTGTGTGCTGGTTTGAGCGCTAAGCTTTGGGAGGGAGGGGGCATAGAGGAGTGGCTTAGGAAACAGACTTAAGGATTTCTGATTTTTCATCTTTAAGAAATCTTAAGTTCACTTTGTAGTCATTTTTTCCCATAATATTTGGCATTAGAGACTCAAAGTCAGGTATATATGGTGTCTGATGCTTTGAGGTCTGGATGTATTTCAAGAGTCATTCCACAACAAATTTGAAAAAACCCACCCCTTTGAAGATGAATGTTGATCTTGACTATCTTTGTACTTTTCTGTGCATTAGTACTTATTAAGGGGGAAACATTGGTTTTGTGTTCCTGTTGCAGACTGTACAAGATGGCAGGCAGTTTATGAAGTACATCGATCCACATTTAGGTGTTCCTCTGCCAGAAAGAGACTACGGTGGCAACTGCCTCATTTATGATCATGGCAATGAAACGGATCCATTTCACAACATCTGGGTAAGAAATAGTTACTTGCTAGTGAGTCTGACTTTTTTGGTAAAAGATTGCTTAATTGAACTCTTAAAAGTGCAGTCATGAGCGTTGAATCAGAAAACAGGTCATGACTGACTCCTTAGCTGCTTCTCTTCTCCTGACCTTTCCTGTCGATCAGATGGAGATGCGTCTGTCTATACCCTAATTACATTGCCCAGGAGAGAGGGTAAACTGTTTTAATAACCCTTGTTTCTCAGATTATTGACGTAAACCTTTCCCCTAGGAATCTAGATTTATTTGTGTGTCTAAAGAATCTTCTACTCAAAGTTCAAAAGTTGCATGTTGCCAAGCAACCCGTAAGTTGCATTCTTCTGCATACCAGAAGCCGTCGGGTTATTGTTTCTTGCTGGCAATCAGAAGACTTGAAATTCAAGGGCAAGGAAATTAGGATTCACAACTCCCTGACTGCATGGAGCTGGTAGTGCTTGTGTAGTGAGGGTCCCGAATCCTTCAGATCTCCAGTGCACCAGGAACTGGAGGAACTGAGCACAATTACAGCTCTCCTTCCTGGCCTTGCACCAAAACCAGGAGGAAGGAGGACACTCTTTGCCCAGGGATTTGTGGTGGCAGGACTGATAAGATTCAAGAAGCTCTGCTAGGTACAAGATGGGGGTCTGATGAAGAAATGCATGTTCTTGCTCTGGCTTGAACGTGTTTTGCTTCTGTCCCCTTGGAAGGCAGGGAACGTGACATTTCACATTTTGAACGGTAGCCTTTGCTTTATCAATACAATCCTTAACGTGTTTTGCTTCTGTCCCCTTGGAAGGCAAGGAACGTGACATTTCACATTTTGAAGGGTAGCCTTTGCTTTATCAATACAATCCTAATTCCAGTTTCTACTCCTTGAAATTGTTGACTTTGGTTTGAAGACAGCTTGTTTGTTCATTGCTGCATTTTTGGATGGGGGGGGGTGGAGCCTTAAGAAGGGGTTATTGTTTGCAGTGCAAAGTGACCTACCCACTCTTCTTGGTTTATAGGACAAACTGGATGGATTTGTTCCTGCTCACTTTTTTGGCTGGTACCTGAAAGTAAGAATGGGTCTTCTGTTACATTCCTGTTACGGTACTATTCCACTTCTAAAGCTTGCCTGCTTCTGTTTCAGTGATGCCAGCCTGTGATCACTTATATTAGGCAGTCATCTGTGAACTAGACTGTGTTTGTAATACATGAAAGGCTTTTGCTTTTTTTTTTCCTTTCTTTTTTTTCCTGACCGTGTTAGGTCATCTCATTTCTTTCCAAAGTAACATTATACTGACAAGCTCCCCCTCCACTATAATTCATTCTGAGGTCAGATCAATACATGTAAAAACCTTTACTCCTGTAGCAAGACAAATGCTTGACTGACCTTTGAATGTAGCGTATGGGGAAGATGGTGTTCAGAGAGGCAGTGAAAGCCTACTGTTACCCAGTCTTGGATGCGTGATGGTGCATCGCTCGTATTCCAAGGCAGGCTTTTCCCGGTGGCATCTAAATCAGGATTTTAAGTCATTGAATGGGTAGTGGTTTAATCCTTGTTACTCTTTAGTCAATATCAACCAACTGTGAAAGGAATTCCAGTTGTGCTTGTCCTTGATTGAAAACGTGTTTTGCTGATTACTTTGGTCTAAATATTAGCTTTTTTTAACCTGAGCAAACTTACTAGCTAACTTTATTTTCCCCTGCTGACCTTATTTGCTTTTTTACCTACAAGACCACCACATATAATAAACTGGGAAAAAACAAAAACAAAAACCAAAACAAACCTCAGGCTGTTTTAAAAATAATCTACAACTGTTGTTTTGTTTTTCCTTTTCAGAAGTGGGGATGTGTTCCTATGAGTGTTTTGGTTTGGTCTATTTTTTCCCCCATAGCCAAAAAATGAGTATGCTAGGCATGGGGAGACTTTGACTTCAGGTCAGCTTCTCTGTGGCTTGCTCTGTTAGTGTACAGAATTGTAAACTTGGAGAAACTTGGATCCTCTTCATCCAAGAGAATTACATTAGAAACTTAAATATCAAAATAGCATTTCAGTTACATTCTGTATTTATTTTTACAAATAATGTCATACTGAGAAAAAACATGCCTGAATAGTGAGAGCCTGGAAACAAGACATAAGGGGAGTAGTAGCACATTCCTGAGAAACTAGAATGGGATAGAATTCAACATGCCAGTCCACTCCATCAAGCTATTCTCTGTCTTGGCCTGGAAGAAGGCTGGTTTTATTAAAGAGGCTGTTTCTGCAGAAATGCTTGAGGTGGTACGTCATCTTGTCGACCTG
This sequence comes from Podiceps cristatus, assembly GCA_000699545.1. Taxonomy (NCBI): domain Eukaryota; kingdom Metazoa; phylum Chordata; class Aves; order Podicipediformes; family Podicipedidae; genus Podiceps; species Podiceps cristatus. The sequence goes on along the minus strand of KL261896.1, from coordinate 17,853 downwards.
CAGTCTGATCTGAAGAGCCCGGCGTGCTCCCCAAGGTGTTTGTTTCTGTGCTGCTAAGCTTGAGGGAAACTGGCTGCTATATTTTGTATTTGTCAGTTAACATATTTTTTTCTATAAAAAGCTGGAAGTTGAGTGTGTTGTCTTCATAAACAGAGATGAGCATGTGTTTTGCTTCTTCCTTTTTTTTTTTTTTTCTTCTCTTTTGGTCTGGTTTGAGTAACAGACTCTTAAGCTATATCTCAAAGCACCAGAATGGCAATATTGAGAATGATTGTGCCTCATTCATTACGAAGTATTGTGGGCCTCCCTGTTTGCTTTGGAGTCATTTAGATCACGTTGTCAGACTAATGTGTGATAATGTGTATCTTTTATTTTTCCATCGTCTGGTGTAGGCGGTCAGTGCCAAGCTACATTTACTTTTCCGGAATCAGTACTGGCACGTTTGGGGTTGCCTCCTTCCATCTAGGCACCCTGCTGAGGATGCAGCAGATCAGATGTACACGCTCTCTGTGCTCTTACCCACTTACAGATACGAAACAAAGTGTTGCCACAAACCTCTTCCCCTCTAGGCTGAGATGATACGTACGTTCTAGGACTGCAGCTCAGCTGAATCCTTTTGCTGAACGTGGAAGACGACACTGCTCTTCATTTCCCACCCTGACAAGCTGCTAGCTGCTATAGAGTATCATAGAAGAGCTTGGGTTGGCAGGCACCTTAAGGACCATCTAGCTCCAACCCCCCTGACATAGGCAGGGACACCTTGCACTAGACCAGGTTGCTCCGAGCCTGGCCTTGAACCCTTCCAGGGATGGGGCATCCACAGCTGCTCTGGGCAACCTGTGCCAGTGCCTCACCACCCTCATGGTGAATAATTTCTTTGTTATATTTAATCAAAATCTACCCTCTTTCATTTTAAAGCCATTACCCCTTGTCTTAATGCTCCATGCCCTTGTCAAAAATCCCTCTCCAGCTTTCTTGTAGCCCACTCTAGGTACTGGAAGGCTGCTTGAAGGCCTCCCCAGAGCCTTCTCTTCTCCAGGCCGAACAGCCCCAACTGTCTCAGCCTGTCTCCACAGCAGAGGTGCTCCATCCCTCGTATCGTCTTTGTGGCCTTCTCTGACTCTGCTCCAGGAGCTCCACATCTTTCCTGTGCTGAGGCCCCAGGGCTGGAGGCAGCACTGCAGGGGGGTCTCACCAGAGCGGGGCAAAGGGGCAGAACCTGCTCCCTCGACCTGCTGCCCCCACTGCTGGGGATGCAGCCCAGGACACGTTTGGCTTTCTGGGCTGTGAGCACACATTGCCGGCTCATGTCCAGCTTCTCACCCCCCAGCACCCCGACGTCA
>KL261895.1:18047-38228 GCA_000699545.1 Podiceps cristatus | reverse complement strand
TTGTATTTATGTAACAAAGCCCAGCGAATGTTTATGTGCCAATCAAGAAAAAGATGAAGTTGTAACACCGCAGTTTGAGCTATCAGGGTTCAGTGCTCAAGACTGTCACATTTCTTGTTCTGGAGGTCCCCAGTTCAGCCCTTGATGTGTCAGCCAGGAAAGTGGCTGTCACAGCTGTACTTGTGACTTTTTGAAATTTTCTCACCACCAAAAGAAACAAGACTGAACCTGGACTTAACCGTGTTAGTGCACCTATAGGAAAATTTCAGAGAACAGTTTGGTATGGGTAAGGACAGAGTCTAAAGCTGTGACTTAGTCATAAAATCTTGAAAAGGTACAGGATACTGTCAGTGTGCCTTTCCCGTTTGTATGATGCTGCAAACTGAGAGAAGTGATTCCCCGTGCTGTGCATGACTCTGCAGTTATGCGATCGCTTTACTACACGAGATGGCTGGTGATTTAAAAATAGCTCCTCTTACTCAGATGCAGCTGATGGTTGCAGAAAAACACCAGTGGTGGTAAAGCTGGAACACCTAGTGCTTCTTTCCCATAACCAACAGCAAACAGAAAGTGAAGTAAAAAAATGTGGGGAGATCACTCACAGTTCTTTCTCAGCACTTTGTTTTTTCTTATTCTTTTTTGTGAGTACCGTTTTTTCCGAGCGCATAAAGGTCCAGCCATTTCTTATTCCTGTGCTGTTTGCCAGTCCTGTGTTTCCATAGCTTGGGTTCTCTGTGAGAACAGGTTGTTAGTCGGTATTCCCTTTGGTCTGTCCATCTCAGAGGGCTTCCACAGGCACTAATGTGCCCTCTGGCGTCGTTCCAACCTACAGAACATCCCGTTGCCTCAGTGTGTCATTTCCAGGTAAATACAGATTTTCCCTGAAATTACAAGGCTTTTAAAAGAAAAAAACCTTTTCATATAAACATTACAGAGTAAAAACTTTGTTTACATGGTATTAGAAAATACAGTGTAGAAATAGAAATCATATTATGAGCATAGGAGATGGTTGTGTATTGTCAGTTCACACTTGTGCGCATGTGTAGACACACACATGCATGGTATATGCTGGTTTTGCAAATATAGTACAAAACATACAACATACTGGAGAAATCTAGGGGATAAAGTGCATCAATCTTTACGTTCAGTTGAATCCCTCATTCTGTTGAGAGTACTAATTAATTTTTTGAGTTACTCTGGAGTCATAGATACTTAGTTTTTGAGCTTGGCTGTCAGGTTTATTTTGTGTATATCATAACTCAACCTAAGGCAATATACTTCAGTCTGCCAATAACTGTCCATCTAGTCTTGTTTGAAACAGTTTTCATACCAAAAGATTATGGATTGCACCCTTTTACTTCAGAAGTCCTGTGAGTCACTGCACTGAAGAGAAACTGAAACTGAAATCACTCTGCTAATATTTTTTAATCAATTTTTACTCTGGTAGTACCCAGGTAGTTCACTAACAGGTCAGGGCTCCAGAGGCTCTTAACAAGTTACTCAGGCACCATAGACCAAGGTTTTAACTCCATGCAGCTGGAAGCCAAGATAAAAAGATGATGTTATGATCATTTCCAAGATCACTTTCTGGTTATGTTTCTCCATTAAAAGAAGAATGTAACAAACAAGCAAAGAAAAAACCAACCCACTCAAAAAAACCCCAACCAAGAAGGATGGGAAGATTACTGTAGGGGTTAGCAGGAAAATGACCAGTGAAAAATCATCAAGGTAGATTAGTCACAAGAAAGCAAGCCTGTGGGTTTTATTTACTTTAAGTCAACAGAATTTTATTATTTACAGGAGCATTTCCGTAGTGGTTCTTAGTGAAGAAAAGTTCTCAGGGAATTTGAGAAATGAAACCAGCAAATTCTGGTAATCTGTGGATTTTTATTGAACTGACATCCTTCTCAAGACCTAAGTTATTTCCATCTTTATTACATCTTAATACAGCTGTATGAAAGCTGTAATACAAAGAGGTCCAAAGCATATTTTACAGTAAGATTTGTAAACATTTCCCCATTACCAATTGTTCCTTTTCTCTGTCTCACTTTTGTACTTTTTGTGATCTAAACAGGGGACTGTGACACGTTTGGTTTTCAGTAAAGTAAAAGGAAGTGCATACAGTGAGTTTACCAAGTTTGTCACCCCAGGGTAATAAACTGACTTGCCTCATCTTTGTAGAAGCCACACTCTCCCAAGAATATTCTAATTCAATGTTAAAAAAAAAAAGAAAAACCCCTATAGCCTAATTAATAAATGTGTTCAGTACAGCCCTTTATAAAATGTTGAATAAAGCAAAACATCCATCATAACTGGTCCAGTTACCAGGAGACTGCCGCAGATTTCATTTAACATTTCTTAAACATTAGTATTTGCTTGCATTATTGATTTACATCTAATAAAAAATACAGAGTGTTTATCTGGGTCGGTAGAAATACACTGCAAATTGCTATGACTTAGTAATAATGTTACCTAGCGTTCTTCACTTGCTTTTCAAACAGTTGACAAAGGTAAGTAAGTATTCTTATTCCCCTTTTAGTGATAGGAAGCCTTGGATGGAGAGGAATTAAGGGATAATTAAAAAAAATATATAAGCAGAGAAAACCAGGTGTATTAAAATGTAAAGGAGCCCAAATAGAGAAATTTAGTCTAGATGTAAAAGGGGGGATGGGGAGGAGTGGGGGGTTGTCAGGAAAAACGTAATGAGACAAAATGAAATCTAATACCTATTCATTGCAAAGACACACAGTTCTCTTTCACAAGCAAGTTCTGACAGCATCACTCCTTTTTCCATACTATTTCCGGGTGTTTTTCTCTAGAAAGATAAAGATGAATCAAAAACGCAAAGCCAATAAACACTTTCACATCAGTAGGAGAATGTGCTCTTTCACAAGTTTCGTCTGGGTCATCATTTTCCCATAATGTATGTTACATTTTACACGCTGCCTCTCAGTTTCCTTCTTTACTACCAGTAAAAGCTACTGTGTTTTTAGTAATGCTATTTACTGTAGCCAATGTAGGAAAAAACCTCCAACTTTTGTTCTAGAGAAGGAGGCAAATTCTATACTAGAGATTCAGTTCTTCCTCTCACAGATTTCTTCTCCTGTCATTTCAAATAAGCCGAACCTCTGCTTCAGAGCCAGCTAACTTAAACTTACCATAGGAAAGCCATTGAAACTAAATTTATCATTCATCTGAGTTTATACTCGCAGGCTGAATCTGATGTCCTTTCCCACAATTGCTCAGGTTTCTGTTTCTGTCCTGAACTCTTTCATTTCTAGCTCTCAGCGACTTCCTTTCTATTATTATGGTAGTACCAAACCTGTTGATGTATATTCAGATTTAATATTGATTTATTTTTAAAAGAATGAAAAAATCTCCTCAGATTGTGGAAGAAGCTGAGAAGTGATGCTGTTAAAAAAAAATCTCAGCTGCTGTTCATCAGTTTCAGTGAAATACTGAACACTGGTCAGAGGAGCATTGCCAGCCGATGGCTGTCTTCATTTGTTAATGGCATCTGTGAGATTCCTCATCAAATGTCCTTTACAATAATATATTGACATTGAAGGGATAAATCTGATCTTTTCCATAACTTTTTTTTTTTTTTTTCTTTCCATATTTTTATCAGTTTTCTTGCTTTCCTTGTTTGTAACTGGTGTCTTGGAAATGGATGGTGGCAGAGGGAAACAGTGGAAATTTTGACTCTTTTACTCCCTTTTCACAGCATTTTTAATTTCTTCAGTGTTGGAAACGCAGATACGTTATATCACACATTTCTTTCTCGATCTGTAGAGAAGTTCTGGTCTTTCTCCAGGTTGCCAGGTACCCAGATTCAGTGGCTTTAGTTTTCTGGCTCCTACTTCTGATGAGAACAACATCCCCAGCAAGAACGCAGTTATTGTGTAGATTTTGCAAGGGGCTTGGACTAGATGACCTTTAAAGGCCCCTTCCAACCCCAAGTATTCTCTGATTCTATTTTTTTTCTCAAATTCTCACAGTTTAATCCTACCAGGAGAATCACATCACCTATCCAACACCCTCTTTCGGCCGGTACTGATGATCCAGCAATCATATAGTCGAGAGCTGTGAAGAGCTGCATTTGGCTCTGTGAAGGACCCGTGGATCCATTACCCCGACAGCAGACAAACCCCCTGGATAACGCTGCTTCTGCCCATACGGCTGGGAGCATCGGGGGTTCCTGGTGGCACCTTTGCGGCCAATCTGCCGTGCCCAGGCATGCCTTACTGCGCCGTGCCTCAGGCAGGCAGCCGGGACAGCCTGCTCGGCTCCACGCCTGTCCCAGATAGGGCTTCCTGCGTACATCCTGGGTGGTGACACTGCTAACCGTGACCGTTAGCTCATGACTGCGTAGTGGGCACGTGTCTCCAGACGTGCATGTTTGTGTGTGTTTTGAATTTTGCTTTATTTGCCTTTCCCACGCATTCATCAGAACTTTAATAGTAAAGACATTATCATTTTTCCTGGTTTACAGAGCTCTCTTTATCTTCATCATCCACATTTTGCGTGCACTGCAGCGTGGTTTTCTGGGGGCTGCCTTTGACACTCAACATAGAGCGTTGATCCTCGCAAGATAAGAATTTCTACACAATTAACGAAGTCACTCGGCTGGAGCGCCCACACTCTGAAGTTTTTATTTGATTCAAATGCACATTTTTGGTCTAAATCTACAATGCATCCAAGGTTCATCTTCATGAAACCATAGCTGTGATGACACACTCTTTAAAATTAGTAACTTTGCCTGACTGTGGAAAGCAGTTGTGGATTCAGACAGGCTTAAATTTGGGTTTATTAATACTTAGAATATTGGATTTATTATCATTAGAATATTTTAAGAGGCCCAGCTTTACGCTGTGACATCACATCATCTTTCTGTCATTTTTCCCCCCCATCAGGTGTGTGCTTCCCCTTGCGCTGGGTTGTCCGGGGAAGGACTTGTGTGAAATGTGTGGGGAGTTTCATGTACTATGTTATGTAAATGTAATGTGACATACGCTGTATGTCTCTAGGTCACGGTAGTCATCGGTGTAATATCTAGTTGTGATTGCACTGACTTGAAACTATTCATAAAAGCATCATATGAGCAGGGTGAATGTGTGTGGTGTCACTATTAATACTATTTTCTCCGGTGTCATTAGCTGTGAGCTTCTAGTTCATATAATCACTCTGTGCCTGTTTCCTCAAGAGCTCTGCAATCGGTGAGTCTGATTTGATTGTCAGAAGAATTAGGTAGCTGGAGTGCAAGAATTTGGATTAAAATTGCTTTGCATCATGGTGAGATTCAGTTATTACCTTTATTTTTTTAATTGACTTAATAAAATTAAAGGTTTCTAATTAAAACCCAAAAAGTTAAAGTAAAATTAAAAAGTGAGTTTGAAGTATTTACAGAAATTTTAGTGCAGATTCACTAGCCCACTTCTAAAATGCCACCTTTCATGACTTTGGAATGTCTTATGGTCCCTCAGGCTGCTATAAGCTCTGTGCTTTGAGTCATGTACTTCGAGTTTTCATATATTCCTCCAAGCCTTCATTGCCCTCTGGTGACACGGCAGGCCAGGTGGCAAGGCGCGGGCAGGTGCACTGGGCTCTGCCGCCCCTGCTGCGGGAGGGAAGCAAAGCATCTAAAGGTAAAAATCATTAAGCAAACAAGTACCACTCCCTCTCTCTGTGTTTGTAGTGTTTCTCTCCAATAGCCTTTGGTAATAAGCTTTTTTATTAGTGTCATTCATTTGCCAGCTGTTTAGAAGGGATCTTTTTTGCTTGGATCATAGCCTGCACTGTAATATCTAAATATTTACAATATTCTTGCTGAAATAATAACTAATGAAACAGTAATGGTTTCGATATTAAGAATGGGTTCCTTTGTGATGGCTGATACAGGGGAGATAGCTGAGATCAGCTGTGTTTGAAATCCCCGTTATCCTGTTGCCTCTGTTAGGAATGCTTTGCAAGTACGGCTTTACCAGCACATTGATAACAGTCCCAGTGGAAGCAAACGATAGTCATAAGAGGAGGCAAAAATGCTTTTGTTGATGCAATGTTATTTGAATTTCTGAAAGAAATTTTAGTACCTTTACCACTGCTTTAGGTAGCTCTGGGGCTGATTTCTTTGTCAGTATGAATTGCAGACCTTAATTTAGATGAAGTTTAAATTGTTGCTCTGATTGAACTGCGCTAACTATCGCAAAGATGTTTGTATCAATACACCACATTCTCTTCTGAGAATGCAAATTCACGGCGCGGCTATACGTCACTCAGAATGGAGACCAGCTCTAACCAGAGAGTAGCTGCAGCAATGCCTGTGCTTCAGCCTGCCTTGCACCACAAACGTGGGATGCTCCAGCCACAGGGCATCCCAGTCCACAGCTGATTTCAGCTTCTCTGCAGTGAGATTATTGTAGCTCTTTTATTTTTCTTAATGCTTATTAGCAGGTTTTATTTTGTATGGTAAAGGAATAGTCGCATTTTCACTGGATTTTCCTGTGGCATCCCCAGCTTCTGACTTTAAGTCACGAGTAACCATGGACGGTTGTGCTGCCCAGGTAGGTGGCTGCGCCATGTGTTCTGTCTGAGAGAGGAGCTCAGTCCCCGCTCCTGCAGGGACAGAGATCAGGCTTCTCGGCAGTGGAGCCCTCAGGATAGGACACTCAATTACTCATAACTCCGTGTTGTTGTTGCTAAGGAATGATGACCTGCTGCGGTACTATAGTGATGAATGATGCTGATGACCTGCTAAATGAGGCAGAGCCAGGTTTTTGGCAACGTAGGGCATGCAGCACCAGGAGTTTCTGTCCCAACACTATGTGTGCCACCCAAAAGCTGCTCATGACTTTTGTCCTAGAACAAGGGGAATTGCAACTGCATTTAGAGCCCCTTGTGGTAGGAAATCTCCATCTGCCCACAAGTATTGGAAGGCGCTCGGGTCTTACATTTTCATTGCAGATTACCTACAGGGCAGAAAGCCTGGCAAAAAGGTGTTTCATGTTTTATTCTGCTAAGAAGGATTCCTTGTCTGTAAAGCTTTGAATTCCTCCTTGAGATGCTGATCACAGTCAGAGATTCTCACCTGAGATCAAGAATCTTTTTGTTGCCTCTCTCAGTCTCCAGAATATTTACTTTTACATTATCAGTAAGCCAACTCACGGCAAAAAAATTTCAGTTCCTCATGAGTCATAATCATCAGTATAGAGCTTCCCACTCTGACTGTCTGTGGACGTAAGAGTCATTACCACAAACCTTGCAGTTATGGTGTTCACTGCTTAGGATACAGTGGCTCTTTACCCTCATCTTGGTGATTGGTGAGAAATAATCACCCCAAGTATGCAGTTCCTTACATGTCACTCTGCGTGTCTTTGGCTGTGGGTACACTGAAATGCTATACTGCTCTAGTTCAAAAGTTTGCAAGCACGCGTGAGCCCGATGTTAGCCAATGCTCACTTCTACAGTAATCATTTGCTAATGCTGTAAAATCCTGGGACTCATCTCAGCATCTGCTAATGTGACTCTGCCTGTCAGATTTACAAAAAAACCTGCATGCTGTGCTTATCCCAGTCACACATCATAGCAAGTTTTACCTTGCCTCTGATGATGCACGACTCTTCCTAGGTCTGCCTGAAGGATGCTTTTTCCTTCACAAATCCTACCCCCGCTGACAGTAATGTAAGCTCGTGGAGCCTGGAGTTTCTGTAGACCTTCTCAGGTCACAGGATGCACAAACGTGCTGGAGCTCTAGACTCAGCATGGGCTGTACATTTTTCACTGCATGAAAAGATAACATGTACAAGTGCTGATAGGCTGTGTCAGCCAGATTAATTACACGGCAGATCAAAAAAGGGGCTAGTATAGAACTTCTGTCTGTCTGTTAAGAAGCTGTTGATCACGCAGTCAGATCATGCATTCAGAATTAGAACCATCTGACAGCAATTTATCTCCCAGCTATCCTGAATATGTTGGCTCAAAATTCATTTTGTTCTTCTAATAAAGATGAGAAAACAAATTACAAAAGGACAGATACTTGTCCTGGTCTTACAGAAGACTAATATATTAGAGTGGTCCATATATTCTATACTTTATATAGAATAAAAGAGAACAGAAATTGCACATTATTGTGGATCAGAGATGTAACTGAATTTAGAGTAGCATGAATCTTTCCCACTGCACGTAGTAACCGAAACTCTTGCTGCTTATAGAACAGAATGTTCAATGGTATTGCTTCAAGTCCTGTAGTACAATAGGTGTAGGGAGTCGGATGTGCTTTGTTTCCAGGCAAAATCAGAAATACATCTCCCACACTTACCATATCTCGATAGAGTGAGAAATTCTGTAAAGTCCCTTGCCCATTTCCTTCTGCTTTGTCACTCCTGAGTAAACTTCCCAATTCTTGACGTTCGTACTTCTGTATAAATATAAAACTATATATAATAGCAATGATATTTGCTACTAAATATTTTTCATCATAGGAACTCAGAAAGCTTCATAGTCATCAGCTGATTAAAGGCTACAATCCTAAGTGTGAAGCAGGTGTGGCTTGATTTACATGTGCCTTTTGCATTTTGTTACAGGCTGGTGACAGAACCAGAGGAAAAATTCAGGAATCAAGACTCATTTTAAACTTTCTTTAAAAATAATCCAATTTACATAATATATAAACATAAAGTAATTCAGCAGCTTGATCCCAAAGGTAGGAGCTCTGAGCTCTTAATTATAACATGGAATATTTTGCATATGTCAGTTAAAGTGTCCATATCTCATTTTCCTGGTTTGTCAAGTAGAGAAAATAGTAATTACCCTCTTCTTAGGGTTGCTAATCCTTTTTAACGACTTTAAGCACTATGAAACAAAAATACCCTGCGATAGCTTTCCTAGTTATTACGCAGTTTGGCTGTCTGCAGCCCAGAGGGCTTGGCCGGTTACCAGGGGCTGTAATAACGAGGGCTTCAGACACATCGTGATGAGATGCTGCCATCAGGTCACATCTCTAGCCTGCTGCCGTGTTATGAGAACTGCTGCCTTCGCCACAGACAGTTGTGCAACTTCCTTCTGGCTTCTAAAGTTGTTGGTTCCAAGGAATTCCTTTCTTCCAGTAACTGGCAATGATTTCCCAGGCAACGGGTCCTGATGCTACTGACTGTTTCATCTCCTCCTTTTTTTTTCTTTTAATGACATAATAGAAGCAGTCAGACTACATCTTCCTTTTTCCTTGCAGAGCTTTTATGTATAAGATCTTTGAATCTAACTTGTTGGAAGCAACTGAAAAGCAAGAAGAGTCATTCATTGCTCAGTTCTTCCCAAAGGAAAGAAGAAAGAAACATCTGTGGGCTGGAGGAAGAAGATGGGCCAACTCCCCTCTGGCCAGGACAAGAGCAACGACAACAGCTGGGGTGCATAGGGAAGATGCCACATCGATTTGGTAACAGTTTTATTCTACATCATAAACCATCAAAGATCGATCTCCTCAAAAAAGGAGAAAAATCTTGCTCAGGTTCACTTGTTCCCCTTAGCTTATCCCTCTCAGATACTCATACACAACGTATTCTCTCTATCCCAGTAAAGCTTGAGATAGACTCATTTTCAAAAAGAAATGAAGACTAGCATTTGCATTCCTTAAAAGCAGTAATGGTGAAGAAAAACTAAGCAAAGATGGCTTGGGAATATGGTGGCCAGCTGGGTAAAGCAAGGCTTGTTCTCCTCTTCCAGACTCCAGAAGAAAATTAATTATTCATGTAGTACTAAGAAAGACTTTATCATGAGTGTGGGCATGCCTAACTGATGGGTTGAGAGTATTTAATCTCATTATTTAATCTAACTTAATCTAATTATCAGTCTCCGGTCTACAGCTGTTAATCAATCACCAGTTTGCTATTTATTGCTTCAGCAAACAAGACCCAGTTTTTAATTAGCTAAAGTGATAAATGGTGGTTTCTCTGAGCGGGGTGCTCTCACCCTTTTGGGACCTTGAGAAGTACCCGACAAAGGGTGAGAAAGCACAGGGGGAGTCGCCTGCTCGTACCCTGTGGCCCCCACCTGCAGCTGCCTGGTGGGACGGTGCAGGATGGAGGAAAGGGAGTCCAAGACTGGCTGAATAGGATGGAGAGTTGCTGGGACCAGGAGCCGGGGGCTGGGAGGCAACTGAATGAGAGGGGCAAAAGGACGGCGGGAATACTGTGCAGGGAGGCACGGAAAGGTCGGACTGTGGTGGCGGCGGGAGGCTTTCTGGGGCCAGGAGGGACGGAACAGCCCGAACCGAGCCGGCTGGTTCCTGCGCGGCGGGAGCGGGAGCGGCTCCGTCCCTACTCCGCCGCTACTCCAAGCGCGGTCTGCAGGGGGTGCAATTGCCCCGAGAAACGCGGCTCAGGGCGGTCGGGCGATTTTTCGGTGTGGGTTAATCCAGTTCACGGGAGCTCTCACCGTAACGGTTGTTTTGATGGCAGGAGGGGTAAAAGGGCTAGCTGATCTTTATCTCATTCTTAGTGCTTCCTAACCTCTTAATAAGGGTGGTAAATCCCCAGTTCGCAGCACTGGGAACTAAGCCATCATTCCTAGAGACGGTGATGCAATTGCTGGTCTTTTCCTTTTTCTCTTCTATATTTTAATTAATGATTTCAGACCCTGCTGCTAGACTTAAGAATCAGTACAGACATCTCATCTTGTAGATGATGATCAAGTTTATGCAAGTAAAATCTGCACACAGATTCATGTAGTATGTTACACAAGCAACAGAGAGGCAAAAATAGCTAGAGGAGAAAAAACCAAAAAACCAAAAAACCCAGTGTTACAGAATCTTCTTTCCAAACCTCCTAACCCCTTTGTTTTAATGTGCTACCATATGAAATACAGTTAGTAGATTTTTTTTTTTCTTATTGCTTTGGCATTTTATAGCTCCCTCTCCAGAATTCCAGGGCCTCTTGGATCTCCCATTATGTTCCACCATATGGAACAAATGGTCAAAATGTCAACAGCTATAGACTTGCAGTAAGATTACATTATGAACAGTCTATATTATTAATGGCTACGTCAGAGTTGTCTTTCAATAGCCGAGCAGTTGTTTGGATAGCTCATGAGCCATTGCTAAACATCCTAGAGTAAAAGCCTCCTCCCTGACACTTTGAAGTCCATAGGACTTTTGATGTTGACTTTCTTAATGGTAGGAGGAAGCCTTAATGTTGCCTACATAAGGTATAAGGCTGACCTTTTACTGAAGCACTGTAGCTATGAGTGAGTCAATAAGGTATTTGGTGCATTGCCTCCTCTCTCTTTATAAGTTAATTCAAATAAAAGTCATCCCAGGTGCAAGCTGAGGAAATTCCTGAGACAGAAGAACCAGTTCATGGAGTGCAGTTAACTATCTTTTTAATTCTTCATGCCCCTTTGTACCAATCTTTTCTTAGAAGCACTGCTTGTTGTGAAAATGCATTCTCCAATACTTGTAAAAAGATTAGAATCTGTGCCACTGAAGAAGTGCAAGTGTTTATTGAAATGAAAATGCGTGGTTTACAAATCTTGTAAAATGTGGTAGCAAAATACGACGTGGAGTTCTTAACTGTTGGACTTAATGATTTTAAAGGTCTCTTCCAACTTAAATGATTCTATGATTCTGTGAAACAATTCTTCGAGCCCCAAGACTTGCCTGTTCTTGTAATGCATGGCACTGAGTCACATCGCAGGGGGCCTATGAGGCAGCAGAACTCTCGTGTATGTAATGACATCTGCAGTGTAGTGGGGGATGCGTTGCCAGGTATCATCCACTCAGTTATGTGGGATGGTAGGTCTTTTCCAAGCCAGAGGTCTCTGTGATGGGATGGGGACTTAGTCATCACGTGGACAAGGCAGCAGAGTCATCTTTGAGGCCTGAGGATTTATCAGTTCATGGACATTCATGGGTTACAGGACGTTCAGGTGCTGGACTTTTTAAGCTGCTCTCACAGCAGAAGAGATGGTGGAATTGTTCTGAGTCAGTCATTAATAAAACAGATGTTGCTTATAATTTAGCTGTGATTGCTTTGGTAATGTTGTAAATTTGCATGATTAGTCCATTATTACTCATGAGAAACATAACTAATGTGCAGCAATCTTCTTTAGCATTTAGTTTAAAAGCAGGATAGAGAAATAGCATAGAAAAGAGTTTCTTTAATGTTCACATGACACTGGCTCCCTAGGATAGAATGATCTATAAAACCCAAATCTTCTCTCACCTATGTTGGTCTCCTGATGTGGCCAGAGAATTACAGTTCTATTCTTCTCTGATTCCCTGGGAAACAATATGTTTTACCTTATGGAATAAACAGATTCAAAATCTCAGATATAGCTAGAAAGTTTACTACATGTGATCTTTGGACTCCCTTTCATTTTTTCCTAATATTCTAGCTGGCATTGGCCTTATTTGCCTATACATCTATATATCTGGTGCAGTCTTGCCATATTAATTACCTTTTCCAGTGTAACTGTTTAGAGGTGTATACCAGCCTTTTGCAATCACTGGTTAATACACATTCATAATCATTCACATTTTAGTAGTCTTTCATCCATCGCTTCACACACACACCCAGTAACTAGTGCAGTGAAACAGTTGACTCAGGTAAGCGTTCTTGTTTCCTTTTTAAGAATAAAAATACTGAAGTGTTACATAGGCCAAGAATATAAGAAGTGGCTTGAGATTTTTTTTGGAGAGTAGCTGAGTGTGTTGGTGTCCGGCATAAGCCACCTAGAGAGGCCTGATTTTCCAAACCAGGTGAGGTACATGCTTTCTGAAAGTCGGGTCCTTCTGAAGGATCTCTAACTAGACAACTTAGAAACTGAGTCATTGGAGGTGCTTCTGGAAATCCTGACCAGTGTGCTTTGTCTGAAGTGACATAACAAGTTAAAGGCAGGGAAAAATGAATAACAGACTCTTGCTTTCAGCTGACCCGTGATGCCTCCTTTGCCTACTCATTAAGTTTTTCAGTGGCTTTTGTCTGGTCTACCTTTTATGCATCTTGTAATTGCTCACCAAGATGCATCATCATCTTCCTGCTGGTTTGTCATTAACATTCCTTTTCTGCGCTGCCTCCCCCCAAGGAGCAGACCAGACAATACGCAGCATGATAATGCTGCACACCAATTAACCTAATTATTTTCTTATATTTCTTCTCTTTATCTTTCTGCTGTCTTTCACGTTACACTTGCATATGAAGCTCTTTGATACAGGAACCATTATTTTTGATTGTACAGCATCTAGAAAAATGACATCTAAGTTTATAAATGGGGTTCTTTGGGGTTCACTACACTCCTCCTACTAAAGCATTACAGGATTTGCTTGTCATCCGTGTTGAGTTTTCAGTACAAAGTCAACTCAGGGTGTTGTGAAACAGAGTTCAAGAACATTATGCTTTATGCCTTATGCTTGAACATATTAGGGTGGGATTGCTGCTGAAAGTTATTTCCAGTTTTCCGAGTCAGAACTATCAAATCTGTGTATTAGGTAGGACTAAAGCAACTCTACTTACTCCAGAGGACAAAATTTAGCAGATTTTCCCTATACTAAATTTTGATTGCTTTTTGCCCGAGAATGCTCTCGCATGTCAGAATTGCAAGCGCATTTTGTGTATGAGGCTACAGAGTCACCTCTGTGAGATTTATAGTAAAGAATTTTCTGTGAACTGTACGCAACTCTCATCATTACAGTAGACTGGAAGGATGAAGAAACTGTCTACGTCTAGAACATATTTCATCAGAGTAACTAAACATATAAAATGTGGTTTTTGTCACTGAAACATTTAATATTTATAGAATTATCAGTTTGTTTTGCTTTGTAATAAACAGAAAGTAAGAATTCCAAATATACTCCCAACTGCTCCAGTTTCTGGGCCCAGCTGGAAAGCCACCCCTCCCTACAATTTTCACAGTTACTGTCCATGCTCAGTGCTGTACTTTGCAGTCTCTGTCCTTACCGAAAGCCTGGTTTGATATCCAATACATTCTGTAGCTTTTTGTTATTATTTAATGTAAGTCCTGAGTGAGCAAATCATAGTCATAAACCCCTTGGGAATTCAGTTTTATCAAGCAATTTTCTTGGCCTTAGCAGAATTATATAGCACACATTAATCAGTCCTTATAACTACCGCTTTCAAGAGTAGGGACAATGAATGTATTATTACCCTCGCAGGGAAGTAGAGAAGTCAAATCTTATTGAAATCAGATGTAGTAGCTCCTGGTCTTGTTCTTATAGGTATTGCTGATGAAGCATGTTCTTGTGAATGACTGAAGTTCCTGTTTGATCTTTTTGCAAAGAAAATTACTTTGGAGAGTTACATGAGGCACACCAAGCTACCAGTGCTGGGCACTGAAGCATTTCATCAATGCTGATGTCACTGCAGTGTAAAGATGTGTGATAGCTTCTGTTATTTCCATTGAGTCCTCATTCAGGTCCAAATTCAGCACAGAAAAATGAGCCCGTCTTATTTTAAGCACGCAGATAGTCTCAATGCTTTATTTTTACTTTTGATTTTTTCCTGGTTCAGCTTGAGTGACTGGTTGCTAACTTTGACATCTAGATTTTTTATGCTCTTTACATATTTCCTGGGACAGTTTTATGTTGTCCTTTTTTTTTAAAAAAAAAAAAAATATCAAAATACCTGCACAAGGGCATATAGATGGGTTTTAAAATTATTTTCTTATGTGCTATTTTTCACCATGAGTGTACTTTGTTAGTATGTCTTCCAATGTTCCTCTTCTGAACACTTTTTAAAATATATCCAGTTCAGTATTGATGTATTTCTTTGCAGGCACTGTTGTGCTTCTGTCTTCGTGATATCTGAATTAATCTGCAGTCACCAATTATAATGAATTGTCTTCATAACACTCTTGTGAATTCAAGTAGCATTGTTATTTTTTTTTTAGTGTAAGTTAGTACAGTGTTTTGCAAGTTCAAATTCTCAGTTTTCTTTAATTTTTTTTTTTTTCAGTTTTCCATTTTGGAATAATTTTCCCTGTTCATTAGACATTTTACATTTTTTTCCAGCATCAAAGCTAGTGACCCTACAATTATACCATTATTAACTACCGGGCCCTGGTACATTTCTTCTTGTACCAAGGAGGAATTTCCACTGAAAGCATTCAAGAACACAGGCAAAACCACTATATTGTCATGAAATTAAAGGCTGAATTGTAATGGACTTGCATGCATGCACTTAAATGAAAATTAATGCATTAAATTCATTATGTTTCCCAGCTTTTGAGGCCTAGACTTCATAACCTTTGTATTTTTCTACGTAATTTTGAAAATAATATTGTAATTATTAAAAAGAAGGTAAGTCTTCTGTCACTTAGATTTTATTCCTAGATTGTCTCACCATTAAGTTTATTTATATGAGTGTGTATACCAAAAGCCACAGAAGAGGCCTTTAATGTTTATGGCCAGAATGATAGACTCATGACTTCTGGGCTCGTTGCTTGATTTTTGGAAACTCCAGTGGTGGTAGACTCTTCATCCTATTGGAATCTAATTACCCTTGCCAGCTCCAGATCTGAAATTGCTGATGTGGTCCATGTTGGTGCCAGCCAGATTTCTGCTGGTGGCAGCAACAAACTGAAGCCCTCGGTCTTTGCTGTCCAAAACTGTAATTTTAACAACAATCCTAAACTAGATTATCAAGTCCTTTCAGACAATATGCAGAGTCTGTTATATCAATCCTATTTAACAGTGGGATCTGGGGCTGGCAGGAACTAGTAAGATTAAACATGGGATGAACTTGAGTTGTTTTTTGGATCACAAGGGTGGTTATAATTCAGGATGGGACAAAAACATGTCCTGTAGTTAAATTTGCCACCTACACTGACAACCTGAACCAGGTTTAGGTCTGGGAATGGCTGGGGGTGTCTGGGTCTACTGAAAAAGAGTTGCGCTTAAGGTTTAGGTGATGAAAGAGGGCACAGGCACGCAAAGTCAATGAATTTTATTCAGTTCTGGATTGAGCAAGGGTTGCAAGGTTTGGTCACGGTGGCCTCTTTAGTTTTTATGAGGCTGGAAGGGCTCACTGTATTAAAAATAAGGAAGGATTTGCACTGGTGTTGGATTCATGCTTCTCTTGTCACCGGCCCTAAATTTAGCAAGGGCTTCTCCTCAGTCCAGTGCTGACCTTTCTTCATCAGCCCCTGCTGGCCTAAACTTTTTCCCAACTAAAAATCTTAGAATTTATCTTAACATCCAAAATTCTGTAAGATGAAGACCTAAAATTAGATAGGGATGCCATATTGGCACAAGCCCAAACATTAGCTTAGTAAAACCTTCTACATCCACTCTTAACCCTACATCATAGCCCTTGTCAACCCGAACCTTAAACCCTCATCTTATCCTAACTGGGACTCTTACCAACCCAACTCCTGATCTAGTTATGTGACTGAAATCATGGTCTTAAGCTAAGAAGCATTCATTATCCAGAGCCAGCACAGTTATAGCAGATTTTATTTGCTCACACGGAGCAGTTGCATTCAGTAATACTGCTTCAAGGCCCAGCTAGATACATCAATATATCTATTGATGTCGGAACAGCAATGTTGGTACATTGTTATTCCTGAGGAACTGAGCTCTCCCTGAACATTGGGGGATGTGAGGACACAGAGCTAGCAAGTCTGGGGAGAAGTAACTGTAACAGGTTTAGCCATTACCCAGAATATACAGATAGCAGGAGGTTCCCATTATTGTCTGTGTGTAATGACAGTGGCTGGCAGCTGTGAAACTCCAGCTGAGAGCCTTTATATCTGAAAAACTCAAAACTTACAGCTTTAGAAACAGAGTGGGTCCTATTTCCACTGCCAGAAAAAGTGCTGTTTAATTTGCAAGGGCAGTGTTTATTTTTGTGTATGACACACACAGACACTATAGTATACAGCTCAGATGCTCTTTTTCAAAATAGCACCTATTTTGAGCTGACAATGGGAGCTCTCAATAGTAAAGTCGCATCATTTTTCTCAAGAGTGAAGTGTATCAGTTTTATTCCTTCTGGTAATCCATATCCTTCATCAACAAGAGACATGGCTAAAAACTTGAAATAGATATTGGAAAACCAGTTCTTATTCTTCCTGACTAGAAGTGACATTCACAGGAATTCACATTTCTTGGGGACCAAAGAATGACATGCAGGATGTTACAGAAAACAGGAGCAGATTAAAAAGAAAATGCAAGCTCTTTGTCCTCCAACAAAATGAAAAACAGTGACAGGGATTGATTATATTATTAAGAGAGAGAATGAAGGGGGAAAAAATACTCTCAGTGTGATAGTGAACCATTGCATTCCCCCAAGAAATCAGTCCTTGTTATTGTGCTGTGAACTTCCCCCGAATCTTCCCTTGAATTGTATTTCACATATGACCAAAGATACTGGAAAAACAAAACAAAACAAAACAAAAAACACAAAAAACCATCAACTTTCCTTCTACTCCCAGTGAGTGGTATCAGACTAGAAGCAATGAGCAGTTTCTGAAGTATCTCCTTACCTGATCGCTGGTGGATCAGAAGAGCTGCCATGGCATTCCTCTTTCATGGAGAACGTTTTTCAGGTGCTCAGCTAGTGCCTCTTGCCAGGAGGAGACGCTTCCCTGTGGATACAGGGCACAGCAGAAGGCTCCTACGTTTCATGTGTGCTGGGAGATCATAAAGGAGAGCAGTCAAGGTCCTGACGGTGCCTCCTGATGCAATATTGCACTACACACAGCTCAGAGGGATCAGGATCATTAGCTTTCTCTTTTGTGGCAGCTTAGGAAAAAAACATTAAATAAAATGGCAAAAATATGTAGTTTAGATTAAATAGAATTCTGAGTGCTGGGGAGAACTGTGGAGAAACCCAACTCATTGAAATGAATGGGCTGTACAATGGCCAAAGAAATTTTCAGGATTTCGCAGGGGAAGAAATAATTTAAACTATTAACATCACTTACTAATTACTCCCAGATGTAACCTTAGGTTGACTATAGAAAATACTACCTCGGTATGGAGCACTAGCCAGAAAAATTACCTAGATCCTTGGATGCTTAAAAAAATTGGAAAATACAGTGCCACAGTCAAGGGAATGGCTTCAACTGGCATTTTCTTTGTAGTTTTACTCACTTCTAAAGAATTTAAGTTATAAAGAGAATTATAAAGCAAGCAATAGAAATGATTAGACATGGGTATGTTGTGCATGGGCAAAGAGCACAGAGCAGGTGATATGCCATATTATCACAACAATGTGCTCTTAAGTTCATGTGCTTGTACCTTCCTCAAGATTTCACTGAGGCCAGTAGTGCAGCAGGAGTCAGGGCTCAGAATCCATAGTGCTGAAAACGAATGCCACGGTCTTGGACAGGACAGGCTTTTTTCAGAGATACACTAATACCTCAGGGCATGTAGGAAGTATCTAGCAATGGAAATCTCACTTATGGGGAAACTGTTTTTTAATTTTCCATCTGATGGTTTGTTGTGTCTTTCTCAGGGGTATTTAACAGTAAGCACTGCTAGAGAACTTGGTGGAGATTTTGTGTGTTCTAGTCAGGACGTTCCCATGTAGCTATAGGTAGAACTCCTTTCATTTAGATAATATTATTGAAATGAATAAACTGTTCACTTGCATACCTATTTCCAGGACAGGACATAACTGCTGTAAAGTACCATCCTGTTACTTGCAACGTTAAGCAAGTAGTCATGAGCTAACATGCTTGACTGAACTTCCTCCTATTAACACTATTAACCAAGATCTGGGCTTCTGCTTTATATGCCTCGCTAAGCCTCACAGAAAATTGTCTTGGAGGACAAGAGGTGTAGGCGGAGTGAGTGATACGAGGAAGGGACATAGACAGTTTTGTGTACAAAACTTTCCCCCTACGCAAACGGTGCTCTGGGGGTGGCTGCTATTTTTAGTTTCAAATTTAAAAGCCACAATCCAAAAATAAAGAAGTGTCACTACAAATAATAGAAGTGAGGCTAACAGGTCAAATCTGGGCTCTTGCTTTTTTTTTTTTTTTCTGAAAGGTGGATGTGTGTGGGCTGTGAAGATGGTTTGAGCGAGTCACTTTTGAGAATGAAGAACAATATGGGAAACAAATGAAAAGTGCTTTAGCTGTTGATCATTTCCTTTTTCATAATAACAATTGAATGGAACATATTAGTAAAGCTCACATACAGTACACCTACATTTTATATTTTTTTGAGAATATCCAAGGAGTCATAGGAGGACCTTCTGCTTCTTTTGACTTAATCACTACTTTGAAAATGTAGTTTAGCCTGGCATGTATTTTTATGCAGCAAGAAGGACTATTTGTGACAGAAAATTAGTACAGAGTAAATTAAGGAGTGAAATGATAATCTGCTCTTTACCCTGTATTCATTCCCCATGAGGACACTTCTACACTTACCTGGAGAGTGAAGTAGCCAGTTCTCTCTGAACTCATCCTTGCTTACTCTACCATCGTTTCCATGCACTGAGATCCCTCCGAAAGTGCCAAATGTCTCACTTGTATGTGAAGATGATAAATGAGGCTGTTTGGCCTCATGCTGTGTAACCTCAGGGGCTTAGTCTAAGATCAATTTAGGTACCCAGGCGCTCTTTAAAGCTATTGAGGCTTCAGAGGGAAATTTCATGCCCCATGCCTGGCGGTGTTCAAGGCCAGGTTGGACGGGGCCCTGGGCAACCTTGTGTAGATCCAGGCCAGGAGGTTGGTGTCCCTGCCTGTGGCAGGGGGGTTGGAACTCTATGACCCTTGAGGTCCCTTCCAACCCAGACCATTAAAAAAAAAAAAAAAAATCAGCTTCAATAACTTTTTTCATCCTCTAACTGACATTGAACCTTTAATTTTATGTTTCTGTTGATTACAACCAGGAAATGGAAGCCCTCTCAGGGTAACAGCTCAGCAAAGGCTTGTGCTTCCCAGCAGGGACCTGTCCAGCCTAGGCACAGCGGGCACCTCCCAGGCCTGGCAAAGCTGCTGTTGCTGCGTCTCCCTGCCTTCTGCTCCCATCTTTCTCTCCCCGTATGGCTCACCCAGTGCACAACACGTGTTCCTGCCCCTGCCCCGTGATGCCGTGCTGCTCCGCAGCCCATGGCAGGGATCTTTCTGGTGCGGGGGGTTCTTTGCGCTTGCCTAAAGTGAGCTCTGGCTGTGCTGCTGCTGGCAGGAGGAGGCTGACTTTCATGTTGTGGGGGTGAGCGGCTGACT
>KL261895.1:631-18028 GCA_000699545.1 Podiceps cristatus | reverse complement strand
CCCCTCAGCCTCCATTTCCCACTATCAGTCCCATTGCATGTCCCTGCATACGGCTGCGGGATTATGCTTGTGTCATCTTTCACCTACGTCTCTGTGTGTCTGTAGTCTTATGTTACTATACTGTCTGCATGCAGACACACATCTATGTGGATGGGACTGGCAGATACCACAGTTTCTCTCCTTCAGCTCCAAGAAGGTGGAGAGAAGTGGAAACACTGTGCTAAGACAATCACAGAATGGTTTGTGTTGGAAACGACCTTTCAAGATCATCTAGTCCAACACAAATGTCTGGGGTCTGAGCTGAAGATAGGTTACAGAGACATCTTATACAGGACTTCCCATTTTTAAGGTATGGGTTTATGTTTTTTTTTTTTTTTTCTGGGAAGCAGTTCAAGGCCACCAAATAGTTATGGATTGTTACTGGCCTCAGTGGGAGCTGAAACAGAAGTAAGACTAAAAGGTGCTGCTCTGAGTCTCTGGTTATAAGCATTCTTGTCTAGAGAAGAGTAAGTCGGGAGGAAAGAGGGTTAAAATAAACTTGAATTAATAAGGGAAGAATATAATTTAGATTCTGCTGATTCTCAAGAACTGTTCTGATGTTTATTTTGTTTGGCCTTTCTATCTGCATCATGATACAAAATGCTACAGCTTGAGTTTCAGTGATTTCCCTTTGAAATAAGATAGTGTTTCAACTCTCAAAAGACTGAAGGCTGAACTCCTACCACAGCTGTGATGGTGGAAGTGCAGAATAACTCCACTGACCTCAATCTCAGTTGCTTTAAGTAATTTTATGAGGTACATCTTTAGCTAGGCTTCCCTGTCACTCTTGTATGTGAGGGGTTTGTGGGTTGGGTTTTTTTTTTTTTCCTTTTGTAATTTTTTTCTAATGGTAGCAGTGGATTGACACTCTGGACATCAAAGCCTTCTGCCAACAGAGCACATACTGAAATACTGCCCAGCCTCTCTTCTTGAAGCATAACCTGAAGGGGTCATTTGTTAAGAGATGAGGATAACTGAGTCTCTAAAGCCACTCAAGCCTGGGCCCTAAGCAGCTAGAACAAAGATCAGTTTGTCTCCAGACTCCTTCACCTTTTTTTTTTTTTTTTTTTTTTTTTCCCCCTGACTCTGTAGAAAGCATTCCCCAATGTCTTGTTCTTTTAGATAGTTTGACAATAGACTGAGTAAATCTTGTCATCGTAATTCTGGTCATTTCAGGAAAGGTTGCTGTTCATTCAGTCTGGTTTCTGTGGACACCCGACCTGTGTGGTCAAAATGTGGCTCTTACATCCTGTAAATGATAGGACGTTTCATACCTGGTCACCGGGTGGGTTAGTCATGCCTGGTCACCAACACGTAGTTCTGAATGACTCTCTCCCACTGCTTTTCCTCACACTTGTACTCAGATTTGCTGTCTTTTGATTTCCAAGGGGTTTTGGTTTGTGGGTTACAGCTCCTATGGACTTCGAGCTGGCTGCGTTAACTCAAAGGTTTGAAGATGCTGCTGTTGCCAGATACAGCACACACGTGTTGGGGCCGCAGCTCTCTGCCACGGGAGCTCACTTCACTGACAGCCGCAGTGGACGTGAAAGGCAATGGTGGTAGGAGTATTTCTTGGTTTCTGTCAAGGCAGATGCTTTCATGCCAGGGACGTGAACTTTTCTTGGAATAGCAGCTGTTATCTCCAGTCTTACTAGAAACCACTGCTTAGCTCAAAGGTGAGGGAATCTCCTGGCCTCAATGGTAGAAAAACGGATCTTATTTTGTGGTATTTTCAACAGACAAAAAGCTTTCAAAGGCTCCAAATGCTGAACCATTTCTTCTTGATAGAAATATCTCATTCTGCTTTGTCTTCCAGGTGAAATCAGAGATCCCTGCATGCAGAGGGTTCTTGCAAAATCCCTCAAAAGCAGTTTTTGGGGATTGGTTTGCTCTAAAAATTATCTTGCAGAACAGCAGATTATCATTTGGTCTAATCTCAGTAAAAAAGCCAATAATTAGCATGTACTTTAATTCCATTCTTATATTTGTATCAAATAAATTTCTTAAGTCAGACATAGGTATACAATCTAAGTTTCAGTGGATGAAGCTGATTCATAAACCTTAGGCAAGTAGAGGTACAGAATAACCTATGGAAGTGGTGGTGCGTAGTGCTGGGTGGGGGATAAGAGTGGGACATCTTTAATTGTTCTGCTGAAAGCGGTGGGTCTAGCCCCACGTCCAGTCCCTGCCCTGCGTGTCCTGCCACCAGACAGGGAACCCTGACTTCACGCCAGGGCTGCTGGCAGGAGGCGGCACCTCTGCCAAAGTCCGGCTCGCACCTCCAGGCAATGCTACCGACAGGCTTGCAGAAGGCAGGTCAAAATGCCTTTCAAAACGGAGTAGAAGTGAAGACGTTTTGCAGAGATAAATTGCATGGGAAGGGAACTTGTGTAGGTGTCTGGGGAAGAGACTTGTTGTAACATATACCACTGTTTGCAGTTCTCTACGAGGATTGTATCCTCCAATGTGAAGGACAGCAGAGTTCCCAGCTGTGGGGGTCAAGGAATATGCACAAGGAATCGAGTGGATATGGGAAGAAATTTTTATTGTTGATTGATTTTTTTTTTCTGTTTCCTCATACATATTTTATCAACATTTTTTTATTTTGTTGTCTGGCTTGAATGTTGTAAGTATGTATTTTTACTTCCCATTTCTTTATATCACTCTGGAGACAAGGGTGGTTTCAAAGTAGCTGCCTAATCTTAATTTTCGTTTTAAAGGTGTGGCGATCCTTAAAACTGGAACACCCCAAGCAAGTTTTCAGCTTCCCTGCTGCTGGTCTGAAATACTCAGAGAGTATGAGAATATTTTCCAACAGGAACTGCACAGGCCAGTTTGAAAGCTGGTGCTGCAGTGGTCAGTGGCTAATGGCAATGATGAAGCTCTCTGGCATGTGGCAAGGTGAGGAGAAACCTTACCTGAACCCCAGGCTTCCCTGTGAAGCAGTTCCCAGCTTTCAAGGACAGTCTGTGCAACACTTCAAGTTTGGAAATCTCAGGAAGGATTCGCCAAGGTCAGCCTCAGGCAAAGGATTGCCCAATGCCAGGTCGCAGGGAGCTATCTTCACTGGCAGGCTCAGCACCTCTGTGGTGGTAAGCAGGAGGCAAAGAAGAAGTTCACAGCTCCGGGAGTGCATGAACTGCTCACGTTAGCCGATAGGCATGTGCCCTGGAACACACCCAGCCTTGAGCACTGCAGTCAGTATTGCTGGGACACAACATCTTTCATGTAGGATGTAAATCCAATGGCCTCCTCTGAAATCAGACACCTAAAAGCTTCCTTTCCAATATTTTCTTTTCCAGTAGTGGTGGCGGCAGTGTTCCCACTGACACTGTGGGAAATCCAGGTTCAAGTGGTTTTTTGTGTGTCTGGGATGATCAAACCCCTGTTGTATAGATGGTCACAAGAGAAGATGCTGGGAATGGGAACTGGGCACCTGGACTGCAGTTTCTGCCCATGGGATTCTTCGTGCACTTCATGGTATGGCACTGCGTGTGAAACGTACCATCCTCCTGCGGCAGGAACCCAAGCCTCCATGCTGTATTCCCTCCAGTAAACAGGTTTACCTTTATAGTCACTCTATACCTTACAGAGGCTTGATGTGTAGCAGTAAATATATATGTTTGTGGCGCAACAGATTTTGAAGTACTGCTCTCAGAGCTGGCTCTCGGAGAGCAGCTGAGTAACAAAGCAGTATGAGGAGAGTCGTCGAGCTCTGTGCCGGCTCGTTTAGCCTGTCCATTAGCTGGACTAATTAGCCCAGATGGAAAGGACTACTAATGCAGTCACTCTGCTTCTGCTTTCTGAGCCAGTTTGTTCAGAGTCAGCTCTGATATTTCTACACAGTAGCGCATTGTCTGTGTAAATATATTCTCCTTGCTGCAAATCAAATCACTTCGTAGCACCCTTACTGCTTGCATATGCCATTGCTAACTCACATCACGTGTCCTGGAGACTCCTTGTATAGGATCTACAAGTGAAAAAGGCACAAATTTTCCCCATGTTATTTACTGGTGGAGTTTGCATTTCCTACCCTAGATGTCTAGATCACATGTATTTTTAAATAACTTTTAATATGAAAATTCCTTAATGCTGCTGTGAGGTGGCTTCTATTTTGCAATACCAGCATAAAAGATTATTTTATGCATTATTTCTAATTTAGCTGTCAGTGTTGGCAAACATATTCCAGTGAAAAGATTAAACAGTCTACACAGCATCATACAAAGCAGACTAAAAAGTAGGCTAAAAGAAAGATATCTCGAAGTGGGTTATCTTCACATGGATATAAAACATAGAGGGAAGAAAATGAAGTACTGTTCATCAAAGCTATGATCGGTTACATGAGGGTTAAACAAGAATGACTACTTATGAATAATTCTCCTTTTGACTTCTAGCTCTTCTTTAAAAAACATAAAATACAATTTAGAAACAGATTGTGGAGCACTGGAGTGAAAATGCATAGGGAGGTCTGGGGAAAAGAAGAAAGCACGCCAAATTGTGCTGAAATCTATATGAAAAGCCATAATGAATGTCAGTGAACCTGAAGCCTAAAGGAGTGGAGGTGGAGAAACTGCATCTGTACCACAGTCCTCAGAGAAGAGGCACCAGATGTCCGTCTGCCGTCTGGAAGACGGGATGGCTCTGCAGGAAATCGGGGAGGTGTCCTTTTGACTGTTTGCCAGCGCAGTACCCTCAGCAGAGGCCGGGAGGCTGTACGGCTGTGCCGACGGGCAGAGCCTTCACCAGAGGGAAGCATTACAGGCAGACAGGATGGCGAAAAGGACCTGCTGGTGCCAAAGCCTCGATTCCGTGACACTTCATCTGGTTTAGAGAAATCTCTAGGAATTTGTAGCAAATGGCCTGACAGGTGATAACGAATTTAGATTTAGACAAGGAAATTCTCAGAGAAATTTCTGAAGGCTTCAGGAGCCACACAAAGCATAACAAATATTGGAGGGCAGATAAGAAAACACATTCTAGGGAAGTTACTCTGAGATTTCAGTCATAGCTGCAATTCTATGCAAATGTTCACGTAAATGTCAGCGCTCAGTCAGGAAGGAGGGTAAGCAATAGCTTCTATTTGTTTAAATGAAAACTGGTGCTAGCAAAGACTGTAGCATATTTTGTGCTTAACTGACACAAAACCTTACCAGAAAGGCAACTGGTCTTAATCTCCTGATACCAACAGAAGAAAAATTTGCTTCCTTAGCTAGTTTGTTCCACTCTGTACATATTAGTGGTCCATACCACTAATAGAAATATCTCAGGCTCATCTTTATTTAGGACGCCTATCTTTGTGTCATCTGCAAATTTGTTCATGGTTATTTTCTTTTTACTTCCATGCCAATGATGGCAACATTCAGTTAGTCCAGCATAAAACCCAGCTAGAAACACACCATTCAATGATGAACCCCACTGAGGACATGTTGGAATCTTGCAGCTAGTTCTGAATCTTGCACTGTTTGGATTATTTGTATTCCATAATCCCATATTTGTATCAGGATGTCAGTCTTGAAACACTGAATACATACCTATGCTTTATCTGTTTTTCCATTATTTTACCCGAGATTGACAAACTTAAGTATTTTCTTGCACAGATCTCCCCTACAATGCATTTGCTTGTTTTTAATGTTGGCACAACAGTTACACTCTTCTAGTCTTCTGGAATTTCACTCTAGCTGCATTTGATATTGTTAATGCCAACTTATATCAAGAAATATCAGTAGGCCAGAGATACTCCGTAGCCCGCTTTTTTACAGTTCCTGGGTGCAGATAACGTAGGGTGGTTGATGTAACAGTATTTATCCCAAGAGATGCATTTTACCATCATCTGACTTATTTTCTAATTTGACTGCAGTTCATCATCTTCATGTGATGTGGGTACATCATATCCCTTCCTCCAAATATAAACTAAAACCCTTAAGTACTTCTGCATTTTCTGAGTCGTTATTGACTGTTTTATCATTTCCTTTGACTAATGGGCCTTCTACGATAGCTAGGGTTTGTTTTCTTCCTAATGCATGTAGAAAATTTCTTCTTGCTATCTTAACTTCACTCCCAACTTCTTCATAACTTCAGTCTCTTTTAACAATTTTCTGCCGTACTCTAGCAGTTGCCCACCCCATGGCGATCTCTTATGAACACCCGTCTCTGGCAGACTATAAACCAATGCTCTTATGAACGTGCTTTCTGGAGAAAAGGCGACTCACACGTAGCAGGACCTGAGTCACCTGAGACCCAGAAGACACAAAGGCTCGGTGTTTGTTTGCTGATACCATCCATACCAGCATGTGTGGTTTTAGCTGTGGGGAAGAAACATTTCTGTGATAAGCAGCGCCTGTTTGAGTTCAAGGAATTTAGTATGTTGTGTATGAGTGAGCTGCCTGTGGGTGCTGCTAGGTGTACTGGCTGATCCCATGACAAGCTGAACGAGGAGGTAACCAAGCCTTTGGTGTTCCAGAAAGCCTTGAGGTCAGGGTGTGGGTTTGTGTGAACCTGCCAGACCCTGAGAACATGACCTTCACCTCAGTCTGCCTCTGACCACTGCAGCAGTGGAGGATGCAGTGGAGGGGCCTTTTGCACAGGCCACAGAGATTAAAAAAAAAAAAAAGAGGGGAGGAAATGGCTAACACATCATACCTTCAGCACAGTAGCAGAACCTAGGCTTGATGTGCTTCTTGTAAATCACCTTTATTGGTCAGTAGTAGAGGGGAAAGGAGAGAGAGCACACAGATGTATGAACTTGTGGTTGCATAAAAGTGAGCACGTGCCATTTGAGGGGCGCTGAGCTGTAGGGCCATGTCTCCAGCTGCAACTCCAAGGACATTGGTGCCTCGTAGCTCCTATGTTGTACCTGGCAGCTCTGTGTGAAAGTTCAGGGTACCTTAAGGCATCTCAAATGGCATAAAATGCAAATGTTTAGGCATCAGAATTAAGCCCTTTGAGCAGAGTCAGATTGATATACCTTAAATGAGGTAGCTAAGTGGAGGTAACTTATTTGCAAATAAAGCTTCCTTCATAACCAAGGAAAATCTAGTGAATGCACTCCAGTCATTTGATGACGTGTGGAGGGGTGCATTAGGATAAGTTGAGCAACTCTTTGGAAATACTGGCCAGGGACAGGACACTGTTGCCTCAGCAGAGGCACGTCATGGCTAGTTAGATGCCTTGGGTATCTCACCTGGCCAAGGCTGCTACCCTCCCTGAGCAAATGTCACGGATACTGTAGGGCGTGTTAAATAACATTAGCCATTTATGTGTGAGAAAAAGGAAAGCTATAATCAAGCCCTAGAGCTCCACTGGCTGCAAAGGAAAATTACCCAGCTACCTCATATATAGACATTTAAATTTCTGTACCTTAATCTGGAGCTGGATCTCACCCACTGGGTTAGATACAGAACTCGCATAGGTTAAAACAGTTATTTCTAAGCTGAACATTGTGCTTAGTTTGGCTCAAAAGATAACATTTCTAGATTGCCTGTCAAACCGTTGCTGCTGTATGGAATACTATGTGTGGTTTATTTTTATCTTATGTAGGATGCATCATAGGCTCAGATGCTTTATTTCTAGAAGCAGAATTTACCAGCAGTTTTCTGTCCTTCACGCCACTGAGACCCGCAGTCTCTTCAAGTAATTTACGCAGAGTAGTGCGGACGGGACAGGGGAGTGTTGGCGTGCCTAGCAGAGCACACCCATGATCTGAAGTGAAGGAAGCATATTCATATTATGTGAGCAAAAAGCTGCAACTCTGCATCATTGGCCCTTATAATGCAAATAACAGCTTCTGGCACCTTGGTTTTGCTATCCTTTATTGCTAATGTATAGTGATGTTTTGCAATAGTAATGCAAATAACAGCTTCTGGCACCTTGGTTGCTGTCCTTTATTCCTAATGTACAGTGATGTTTTGCAATAAAAGAGGATATCTCAAAGACTTTTTCAGGCACCAGACTGTTCACCTCAGAGACAGGGATCCTTTCTGCTTCTGCAGACACATCAATTCCGATCAAGGCAAAAGTCTCACCACTTTCCTGGAGGAATAAAATCACTGGAAATATTTTGTGGCATCAGTGAGTTTTGTGTGAGCAGAAACAGAGAAGAAACGCGTCCTTTTTCTCAGTGGTTCAATATGTCACCAGATAATTCTGCCCTGATGCACTGGAGAAGATTTATCTTGGAATGGGGATGGCAGAAGTTAGTGAATAATTACTTTGATATATTATATCTTTCATGAGAAGATTTCAAAATGCTTTACAAATAGTAAGAAAATAAGATTCATAACACTTGGTGATGTAAAGCAAGGTGAAGGAAAATTCATGTCATACTGAAAATATGTGGTTGGCTCAATTTCGAAAAATATAGAGCTTGGAAAAATGAGCAAGCTCCCTTATTATGGTACCAAGAACAGAAATAATAATAATATTAAAAACAAAAACAAAACCACAACCAAACTATGGACAAAAAAATGAGCACTGACTGTTTACAAACTAGTTTTGAGATGTGACCAGCTCAAACCCTTCAGATTTTTGGCAGTAGGAATGAAACTTTGCAAGCAAGGACAATTTTATTCTGCACTGAAACTTTTGTTACCCTGTTTCACCAGTGGTTTGGTAGCCCTCATGGTGGTTTGGTAGCCCTCATGTTTTCTGAAAGTTTTCCTATAAACTTTCAGTTGTTCAAGTAACTGTGTGCTTTGTGACTGCTATTTTTCTTACTGTTATTATTATCTGTTCTTGATATGCAGATAAATATTATAATAGAGCTGAGTGATAGGCTTCAAAGATCAGATTGGTGTAATTCCTCCTATATTCTTACTTCATATTACGATGTTTCACAGCCCATGGTCCTAGCATCAGCTTTGTTCTATAATGCCACAGCATCTCTTGTGCGTGCTTACAGTGATCCATCCTATATGGTACCTGTTTCTGCTTTAAGGGCATCCACGCCCCCCTTCGGTCCTGTGGGGCATGGATATCATTTATTGTTTAACTAACTTTGTCTCTTGTAACGCATTATGTTCATTTATGGATCATAAAATTGTCTTCGAGTGATGAGGCATAGAAAATGCCAACCCATGTCTCTCTTGTTTCCTTATATCTGGTTCAAGGCTCATATAATTTCCTTAGGACTGTTACAGTTTGATGTGTAAACTTGCCTTGAAAACATTGTATTTCAAATACATTCTTCAATCTGAAGTGGGATATTGGGGTTGGTAGTCATCTGTATTATGTCTGTCACAGAGTATGTGCTCTTCAGAGCTAGGCTGCAGAGTACCAGGCAGCTTCCCCAAGGAGACAACGCTCCTTTGTTCATTTCTGGCTGTGTTTTTTGCTTATTAGTTGAATTCTTGGCACAGTTGTTGGACAGATGTCCACAGCGGTCACAATCACAAGACTGTTTTGGGCCTTCTTGTTGTTAGGTTTGGTTTCTAAGGAACTTCCAGCTCCCTTTTCATTGTCTGTGCCCTTTTGAGACATAGCTGTCCTCTCCACCACCTTTCTGAAGGGTGGGACAATTTTCTAGATAAATCTGAGTATAGAACTTTCTCATCCTGGTAACACTGCTATGTCGCAATAATTCAGCTATTGTATCCGGTCCACAGATAGTTCTAATTTAAGAAATGGAGCTGTATTGAAAGGACAAAAAAAAAAATTGAGAGGTGCTACCTCTGCAGAGCTTTTACTGTTTGTACTAGCTTCACCTGGATCTTACAGAAAGTCCCAGCAAAATTCATGCTGAACGTAGCAGGCAATGGCTTGAGCCTGATGAAATACCACACGATGGCTCGGGTGGTAAGAACCAGCCTGCTGGTACAGTTTAGCGGGGGGCTGCAGAGGTATCGGCCGAGGTGCGCTCACAATGGCAGGGGAACAAGTTCTATAATCTATGTTGAGAGCAGTGAGGATAATGTAAGAATGTTTTTACTGCTCATAGGAAAGGTCCATCTAGCCCAGTATTTTTGTCTCCAACACCTAGAAAGGGATGAACTTTCTGGAGGGAGAAGTCATGTATTTTTTAACTGATGCATGGTTTTGCTGCTTTAGGTTTTCCCAGACTCCCTTGAAAGCCGTCTGAACTCCTAGCATCCGCAGCATCCTGAGGCAAGGAGCTCTACAGCCAGATCGCCCAATTACCGCCTTTCGTGCTACTTGCCTGTACCCTTCCTGCGGTGGGGGACTAGCACTGCGCACCGTTCCCAGGCTGTGAGGCTTGGTGCGTTTGCACTGCAGCATGAGGCTGTTCTCCCAGTTATTCTTGATTCCCGTGCTAATAATCACTAATGTCTGTTTGCAGTTTTTCTCTTGCTAAAGCATTGAACAGACGGGTTTTTGAAACCATTACAGCCCAAGCACTCGTCCCTCAATGGTAATAACCGGCTCAGGGCCCATCATTTTATATGCTAAGTTAGAAAGACTTTTGCAATTATTTGCACTGCATTTCAACTTGCTCTGTTGCTCAGCATTACTAAGTCCTCCCTCACACTCAGTGCTTATCTTTACTACCCCAAGTAACTTGATATCAGCACATTTTATCACATCCCTTCTTGCAGTAAGTTTTGCATTACAGTACTTTTATCATGTTGTGTATTGACTATGTTGAACAGCTTTATTTCAGTGCTAGTTCCCAAGGAAGGAAAATATCTTTCCTCACTGTGAAAACTCTCTGTTTAACTCCTGCCTTCTTTTTCCCATCTTTTAGCCAACCTTTTTTGCTATCAGTGCTCAGCTTCTGGAAAAGTCTTTGATGAGTAACTGGACTGAGGGTGTTTTAGAAACCTGAATGGGCTGTATCAGCTGGATCTCCCTTTTCACATGCCCAGTGACTCCTGTAGGGATCTCCAACAGGTTTACCTGTGAGGCCTAAGTCCTCTTTCTAAGAGCTATACTGACTCCTCCTTAACACATTATCTTTATTGCCTCTCATAATTCTTTATTACACTCTTTAAATTCACTGTGGTCCAGATGCCATGTCTGTAGATCCCTGACTCTTTCTTGGAACCATTACAAAAAAAAATCACAATCGCATTTATTATCTTTCTCTTCTCAGATCAAATGATGGTTTTAAGGAAGAGGTTATACACTATAGTTTGAGCTATATATGTAAAACTCCTGGGAGAATACAGACTTGTTCTGGTGATTATCTGTTTATCTTGTTCATCTAAACTATAGCCTTTCCTACTGATCCTTCAATTTGTCACAGATTCTCTAATAACTTTGCCATAAAGAAAGGGTCTTGCATGGAAACTTCCCTAACTCTTCTAGAGAAGTAAGACATTTATTCAGCCCTGCTGTGCTGTGATCTTATCTTCTCTGAGGGTACCTTTAAACCTCAATCACGTATTGACTCTACTAATTCTCTATTATGCTTCCTGGTCTTGATGCATTTGGAAAAGGATTTACTGTCAGGTTTTATACTTTTTGCAAGTTGCTCTTAAACAATAGTTCTGGCCTATTTTATTGTGCTTTTAGGCTTTTTTTTAAAAAAAATTATTATTTTCTTCATTGGATATGCATCAGTTCTTAAAAGATGCTGTAATAGATTCTACATCCTTGCAGGATGAATAAGCAATAAAAAATATGCTAACGGTTTTGCTCGGTTTAAAATGACGATTACACTGGGGATTCCTGCCACAAAGCAGCTCCAAGCAGCAGTTAAGAGTTAAATAGTCTTCATGCTGTCTAACAAGCATTTAAAGATAACTATGGGAGAAACAGAGCAAACACAGCCCACATATGAAGAAAGATTTGAGCAAGGGCATGAGGATGTCAGCATGGAGAAAGGGCAGGGTAGGGGCGACTCAGTGTCTTGTCAGGGAGCAAAGCTGGAAACTGCCCTGGTTTCCCCAGCAATGCTTGCCACCCACACCAGCACCCTCAGCTCTCTCCGCCAGGCAGATGTAGGCAAGAGCTCCACACTTCCTCATACTAGGAGGGTTTTGATTCTGCTTCTGCCTTCAACCCTGGGCTGCTCCCTCCTTCCGTTGTGCCCTGCTCCTGAGAGATGCCTGCTTTCCCGTTCTTCTAACAATGATTTCATACCTAAATCTTTCTACATGGTGTTGAAACCCTTAGCCACCAGCTTTTCTAGTGTTCATGCCCTTCATAAGCATGTCTGGAAGGTTGTATTTCTGTGCTGGATTTTGTCTTGCCCTTCACTCTTCTTGGTGTGAACCGTTATAAAAAGGCTGTAGTTATATGAGTAGCAATTTTATGTTGGAAACTTCACAACCATGTAAGGTATATCGCTTTGACAAGACGAAAATAATTTTACTCACTAGCAGCAGACTGGAATTGTTCTGATGATTTCCGTTACCCTGCAGTTTGCTGTAAGAGACTGGAAAGAGTAGGAGGAGATCACAGCGTGGTACGCTCAAATCACAAGTCATATGTTGGAGGTTTAGCAGTGTGTTATTTGGGATTCTCTGCCCCTGCAGCTACAGCTAGATTTCATTTACTCAGTTTCAAAAGAGAAAAAAAAAAGCACTTTATCTGGAGACTAGTTTCACTGTCACTATAAATTTGGTGTTTACTGTCATTTGTATTTATGTGCTTAGTGCAAAACCAATTACTGCCTTTTGCATTGTAAGGAAATATTCCTTTGGAACGTATGATGGAAACTGATCTCTCTCACCTGTCTTACCAGAACATGGGTTATCAGATGAGGTCGTGAGGGAAAAAGTTTATACTTTCTACTAATAAGAGCCAGCAAGTTAAGGAAAATGCATTCTTCTAGTCTCAATAATGGTCTTCTCCTCACTCAATAAGCACAGCCATGCAGGCTGAAAATCCCGGCTGTCCAGAGTGTGGTTATTTCCTCTGAAGACCAGGTACATGACAGATTGCTTTCTTGGAATTTTTATGAATCCCTGTTTTTCAAATACTTTTCATTTTCTTCCTAGATATTTCATGCAACTGCAAAATGTGTTAGTCGAATGGACATCCCTGAGTCTCCCATGACAGAACTCAGTAATATAGATGCCAAACCCAAATTATAGCTGCTTCAACACAAACACACCGAAAAACAGGCAGAACAGATTGTTGTTTTCTGTAGAGAGGAACGATACAACTTGATTGCAAATGCAGGGCAGCTAAAAAAAAAAAAAAGGAATAATCTGTGTTGCCAGCACCAGTAATGACTGCAGACAGATCACTTTCCTCTCGTTCTGTGCATCAGTAATATTGAAGCCAAGGAGGGATGTACTAGATGTCAGCCAAATATGTTGGAGAAGTATTAGTGAGTTTATTTCCTTAAAGCTTCAGCCGGAAAGCATGACAGAAATAGGCAAAATGTCTTTACGAAGGCTTGCTTTTTCTGGCATACTTCCTCCATCCATAATGAATTGTTCTGTCTCTGCAGGAATACAGTTGGGTCCTGGAATAGGTTATGCAACTTAAATTAATTGCAGTATTTGTCAGCATTAAAACAAAACAAAACCAAAAAAAAAAAACCCAAACCCAAAAAGGCCAAAATAGAGGCTTTCTTTTTACCAAAGACTTGGTAAGAGTCCTATAAACACAACAGAGAATACCATTAATGAAAACATGTGCTCTTTTTTAGATCTCTTTATCTTTGCAATTTAAATATTTTTCATGTTTCTCTGGCACTTCTGACTAACAAAGATAAGTACTCTCTTTGCACCTAAATATATTGCCATTCTAATGCATGTCTTTTGGGGAGAACAATCAGAATCCTCCCGCCTCTCCCTGAAGTGGTACTATTTCTGTGTGCTGCAGGGAGAGGCCCCCACCAGGGCCCCTTGTTGGTAGTGACTCTCCATCCAGACTCCTGCTTTCAGTCTGCATTCCCAGGTTGGGAGAGCAACTTACAGGAACAGCAGGAAGCAAAATAAAAACTGCACGTGATTCTGGCATAGAACAATAGATGATTGAGAAATACCTGAGCATATTTAAAGCATTAGGTGTGCGGCATATTTAAATAGGAAACCCAGTCCTGGATCCCATAGTTGGAAATGTTAGTGTCACAGTACCAGCTTTTAATCTGGCGCTTCTGTATTTTTGTAGTTATACAATTCTCTGCTGCTTTTCAAGCAGAGTACAAGTACCTGAAGTTTGACACAAATGCTTGGGACTGAATATGGTTTAGGACATGTTTTACAGGCAAAGTGATAGAATTACAGATAAACAAAACAAAAAACCAAGCAACTCTTCCACCCCACTCTTACCCCCACCCCAGTTTCGCATTCTGGATGGTGCTGGGTTCGGTGCAGACAGCTTATGCTGGGCTCGTTACAACTTCTGTGCCACATGACTGCGTGAAAAATGTGGAAAGAAACTTCTACAGAGCAGCTGGAGCTCCAAGGGTGTAGTGAGCCATCACAAATGGTAAATTGGGTATAAGCAGAGATTCTGCAAGGAACGGAACGACTCATCAGCAAAGGTAAACTGTGTCTCGAGGTCAGGAAATGAGACTTGCCAAAAGTCAAGCTAAACTAGCCATGGGAAGGCAATTATAACAAATAGACCAAGGGTTTGCAGGCACATTTAAAAACAAACAAACAAACAAACAAAAAAAACCCACACAAAAAAATCAAAAAAAAAAAACCAAACACCAAGGAAAGAGGAAGCAGGGCTTCAATGCAGCAAGACACAGCGTCTTTCTCAGAATTCTGGATGAGCTGGCTAATGAAATCACAAACATTTGAGAAGTCTCTTAGTTTGGGAATCTAGTCCAGCTGAAAATCACATACTGTTTTTCGTAATGAGGGTTATGCAAATTCTGTATTTAAGAAGAATAGAGGTGAAAGCAGTATCACAGCTATAGTCCCTTCAATCTGATTTGTTATATGCAAATCTGAAGAAAAAATATTTTAAGGATGTAGAGGTAAATGGGACAAAATGGTAAATGGGATTTTTTTTTTTCCTCAAAGTAGACCAAGTCAGACTAGTCTGACCATTTTTTTTTTTTTTTTAATAAGAGCATGGATTTTTAAGATGAAGGTAAAGTTATATTTACTGATAAAATGAAGTTGGGATGTTCCCTCACTACAGAACATTATTGCAGTTCAAAATAACTGGGTGGCTTCAATGACTGGAATAATGCAAGTTCAATAGTATGCAATACAGTTGTGAGCTGGTAAAAACTTTAGATACAGGTAACGGGTTCATCGGTTTGACACAATGGAGAAAGAGCAAGCTCATAAAATAATTATGAGTTCCTGACATTACACAAGCGTGATCCTAAAAGGTCCTGGGCCCAGTGTTTCCAGGAGGAATAAGCAAGTGTTTGAGTCTTCCCAGCTGGAACACTGTGTGCAATTTAGGTCACACGGAAAGCGTAGCCAGTACAAAAGGAAAAGGCAGCTCAGAAGAGCTGGTGGAGAAGGGCCTGTAACCCCCTGCTACAGCTTGTCTAAAGGCTTGTCAGTTCAGCCCTCAGTTTGGGGGTGGGAAACCTTTTCCTTGCTAAGGATGAAACATGCCTTTCCATCACATTTGGCAGCCCACACGTTAACATGCTCCGCTATGCAGTAATAACACACAGGCTAATTTTAATCATGGGCTGTACCCTATAAAATGAAGTCACAGGGCGCATTCAGCCAAGAAAATGAAGGTTCCCCACACCTGCTTCAGTTTAACACCATCAGTGCTCTAATCTGTCTTCTCTGGAGGCTGAAAGTTCTGGGTTTAGTCAGGCAGGAAAATAAATGCTGTAATTTCTGCCAACAAAGTCAGGATGTTCTGACACAGAACTTGCGCTGAAATCAGTGGAAGGGCTATGTACAGACAGCTTTCCCGCTTGCAGTCTTCATATGGGACTTATTTGTGTTACTCAGCCTGCCCATGGTTGTGCGCAGCTGGCAGGCTTTGTGCAGCAGAAAGCTGAGGCCAGCGTAAAGGCTGCTGCGGGTTGCAACTGAGATGCAAGTCGTGGGAAAGTTTAAGAAATTTCATTTTCCTTAGGCCCTGCCAGTGCAGCTACTCCCTTGTACTCAGAAATAATCTTTTTCTTTATGTAGAGACTCCTTCAAATCCAATAGTAGGTGTTAACAGTGCTGTATTTATGTTATAAATCAATCAAAGCTCATCACTAAACCACATTTCTTAAACAGTCTTTGCTAGTCTCTGTTGTACTTAAAACACAGGGCTTCGTTTCACAGACCAAGCACTACTGTATTCAGAAGAGGGATTCTCTTTGCTCCTTCATACTACAAATTTCTGTGAGTGACAAAGAAAAATATAACAAAGGGCATTCACAGGAAATAACCCACAACCTTATTTTCTGACCACAGAAACCATTCTAATGCCATTGTAAAGGTTAAAGGCTTTAAAACTAAAGTATTAGCTGACTAATCACAAAGGAATCTACTGCTTTTTATTCAAATAAATTACAGAATTACACTAATATCAATGTTTTAGGAATATCTCTTCATTAAGTGCTCTTTTGAAATTACATTCTTGTTACAAAAGTAAATGGAGTTAAAACTAGCTACTTTGTACCTCTCATGGCAGTACTCTCATAGTATATGTATACTATGTGTATCATTTTTACAAGACAAAAAAATGCATTCTAAGTTGCTGAGCATTTTAAAATAGTTTTTTGATAGATTTTTTTCATATTTTGCTTCTGTATATTTTTAAATATCATTTTGATTTTGCATTTTTCTGCTCATCTTATATATAAAAAAAAAAAACAACCCACAAACCTACTTTCTTCATTTTCTTAGACTTTTTTTCAGTTAAAAAAAGAAAGCTGGGAAGTAATAAAAGGCAAATGGAGAAACAAACAAAAGCCCAAGAGAATCAAAAATACCAAATGGAACAAAAGCATATCTCAAATTAACATTTAATATGTGAGAATGGGGTGAATGGAGTAAACTTCATCTTACCAAATTTTAAATGTCACCTTTTAGACAACTTAAAAATACTTTTCTAACCGTGTAACATCTCTCGGGGGTACAGGTAAGCTTCAGGGTAACGGGGTCCAGCTACCATGGATATGGGGAAGACCTGGATAAAACAAGGGTCGACTGCAGAGGCAATGCAGGGTCTCGGTGTGCAGCCAGCCTGGAGCCAGCGTGGCTGGCGGGGCCCTAGGCTGCTTCAGGCCCAGGCTAGCTCCACGGTGCTCCTGGTGAGAGAAGCAGGGCATTGGGGCACCCCAGCTCCTGCACCCACAGCCGGCCTATGTCTGCATGGATCCAGCTGCCCCTAGACTCCTCTCTGAGGGAGTTTAGAAAGCAAGGGAATCCTTTCTGAACCCTGTGACTCAACAGGAGGCTGCTCCCATAGACATATAATCCTTTAGACATGAACTGTTGACCAAGTCTGGGACTAGGGTTGGATCTAGCCACCTCTAGACTCCTCTCTGAGGGAGTTTAGAAAGCAAGGGGATCCTTTCCA
>JMFS01029293.1:0-34538 GCA_000699545.1 Podiceps cristatus | reverse complement strand
TCCTTTCCTGTTCACACCTTGACCTGGGGACAGATAAATGAATCTATTGCTCCAGTTTGTCTTCTCCTATATTATTTTCTTGTATAAACATTTTTCACATATACAGAATAACTAGACCCCATATACTTTTTTATAAAGAAGGACCACTTTATTTAGCATGAAAGAAGTATCCCTGCCCTGGGCTTAAAGTACAGGAGCTGTGTGATTTTAAATTATAAATTAAAGAACAATCTCAACATCTCCATGTGGAACAGAAGTGTTATTTCTTATGCGAAGGAAAAGCAATGCTGTCGTGTTCACTGTTGTGTTCAATATTTCATTCTTAAGATGGTGGGACCTAGAGGTGAACGCTAAATCCTCAAGTGATAGCTTATAAAATTCTTAATTGCTTTTACCAAAACATGACTTACTGGTTTTGAAGGATACTGCTGTTACAAAGGTATGTAGCTGATCAGACAGCAAAAGGGAGAGATCCAGCCCTTCTGTCACTTCTGCTGGTAACAGTGAAGTCGGCAAAGCTGCACTTTCTACCTTTTCATATGACAAGACAATTAGGCTGCAGTTGTTCATGGACACATGAAGTCACCACTGTACAGAAAGAATTTGTGGATTCAGTTAAACGCTTTGTGAGGAATCATGCTCCCAGTACGTTTAATTTGGCTTCCACAGGTTTTCTCGTTTACCCTTCATGAATCCCTGAGATTTGTGAAGGACCCTGGGCATTTGGCAAGCGCGTATATGACAGCCCGTCCCTGCACATTCGGACCACAGCAGCAGTTGCATCTCTGTTCTCTTTGAATCAGTGTCACAGCAGAAGAGACTCGCAGCTATGTCCAAAGACACACACTGCTTTGGACTTGTTCATTTTCAACCAGCACCAGTAACCCCTCACAGATTACATGATGCTTTATGGACACCTGTAGGTTTGTTCTTTCTCCCCTCCCCCTCCAACCTGTAAGTTTCTGGGCCTCCAGTTTAATTTGCTTCCATTTTGCTGTTGCTAAAGATGCCAGCCTCCAGAAATAGAAAGGGAAAATATTCAGAATTCCATGAGATAAAGAAAAACACAGAAAATGAAATTTTAATTGTAAAATATACCTCTTTACAGCTCTTCTCACACTTACACCTCTGCTGAGATTGTTGTCTATGCTTCTGTAAGTTTCTGGGCCTCCAGTTTAATTTGCTTCCATTTTGCTGTTGCTAAAGATGCCAGCCTCCAGAAATAGAAAGGGAAAATATTCAGAATTCCATGAGATAAAGAAAAACACAGAAAATGAAATTTTAATTGTAAAATATACCTCTTTACAGCTCTTCTCACACTTACACCTCTGCTGAGATTGTTGTCTATGCTTCTTTGGACATTGAAACAAGTAGAGACAAGCCTGAAAAAAGCCATGATACTACTGTCCAGTCTATTTTACCTCTGTTAGAATAGTGGCATACATGATGAATGAATTCAGCAGGTCAAGGCCTCCTGTGGCTACTCATTATCTCCCAGAGTAAAAATAAAGAATGGTTAGAGATGTCAGTACATTTTCTAGCTTTCTAGCTTACCACCCAGATCCATTACTTCTAGCTGTCAGAGGTTTTGTGGCCTACGTACATCCTTACAATGCAGCATGGCAGGCTAAACGTAAAGACTTTAAGTTTCTGACCATCTAAATATGCTTCCTGTGAGTTCATTTATTAAATATATATATATATATTTCATTTAGCTTTGCTTTTACATTCAGCCTATGGGGC
Organism: Podiceps cristatus; assembly: GCA_000699545.1. NCBI lineage: Eukaryota > Metazoa > Chordata > Aves > Podicipediformes > Podicipedidae > Podiceps > Podiceps cristatus. Next base: position 32,795 of record JMFS01029293.1, on the reverse strand, counting down.
TAGGGTGAGCAGTGCGTGCCGAGTCTAACTGGCTGAGAGCACCGAGCCACAGTAATTGCATAGCAGGGGACAGGCGGGGAGGTTTGAAGCCTAGTGAGAGTGGTTCCCTCTTCTTCTTGGGAAGATCTCAGGGTGGGTGTCCTGGACAATTCATGGCCTGTGATCAGCAATTTCTCACATTTTACTCATCAGAACGTGTTTTCCCTTCAATTTTTCATGCAGTATCTGTTGACTGATAGTGGAAGGCAGGCTGCCGAATCAGATTATGAGAAATGCCCACGTCTACATTTCTCTTGTATCTGAGCTGTGTGCCTGTCAGTTACCTACCAAGGAGCAATACAGCTTAAAACCTCAGGGTCAACAGAGAGTAGCTTAATAGAAGTTTACATACAGCAAAGAGAAGGAGTAAATTTGGACATGTCCATGGAATTAAACCCCTCTCAGAAATCCATTGTCATTATTGCCTAAAGGCTTCATTAAACCTTCACTTATCCCGACACTTATCATCTTTTCTATCAAATGTAGCCTTCAAAGGATGTCTCCAAGCCATTAAGAGTGCTGTACTTACTGCATGACTGCATGGTGCTCAATTTACTACACACACTGTAAGAACAACAAAAGTCTTCTTAATACATTTGCTCATCTAGGAAGCATCAGCTTCATTTAGCCAGCATCTCCACTTATTTCAGTTCATTTCTAGGTAAAAGTCAAGGGGTTGTCTCTGATCTATCAAGCTCTACATGATTGGTTTCTTGGCCTCAACAGAGGCAGCTAACGTCAAGATTGTCACATCATGTTAACGGCCTTTCCAAACTGCTGGACACCACTCTGAGTCAGATTGAGTCACTTAGAAAGGAAAATTCAGTTGCAACAGAGGCTAACAGCTGGGATTGCGAGTCTAGACACGTACCTAGAAATCCAGCAGTGTTCCTGGAAATCTGGGTACCAGAATTAATGTTTGTAGGTTTTTTTCTAGAATACATCAGGTAACCTTGAAGTAAACCTGTCCTCTAGAACAGAATGTCTTCTGAAAATATCCTCAGTGAAAGAATCTGGGAATGGCAAATGAAAAAAAACTGAATAAAGAAAGCTCTCTCAGATCGATCTTATCCTTTATTTTTCTTTTCTTTTTTTTTTTTTTTTTTTTTTTTCCAAATAGCACATACAGAATACGATATTTAATCATTTTACTGTCTTTACTGGTATCGACAAAATAAGTGTATATTTTGGTAACTACAAATTTAAGAAATTAAAAATTTGATAGATTCTTGGTATTGCGGTGTTGAGGAAGTAATGTAAAGTACAAAATAATGACTCTAATGTATAGTTTTCCGAAATTTTTTTTGCTTAAATTACATCATCATTGACATTTACTAAGAGTGATCATGAACTCCCAGTGGAGCACATGTAAGCACCATCCACCAAGCGCTTTGCTGTACAGTGCACACGGTTACAGAAACCTGACCACAAGCAGCTGCCCATTAACCATGAAGCAGTGAGCTGCAGTGTCATCTGAGCACCTCGAGAGGAGCAAGCAGAAGCTGGTGAAACATAGCTGCACATTATCTGTATTCATATACAGATTAGAAAAAATGAAAGACACTGTACTATGAAGAAAAAAACAAGCCAAATGGAAAAACCCCAAACCAACCAACAAAAACATTAAGTGAAAAAATTGTTCTATAGGTGGTGATAATGGAAGGCTTTGCATATGTGAAAGAAAGTCAGAAGTTTGTTTTCTTTTCTCACCTAGAACTAACTTACTTTATTTTTTTGCCACTCCACAAATGATCTTTGTAAAAAAACCCCAGCAAACTATATGGGGAATTTATTTATTGTCTGAAGCCTTTTAAAATGATACTCTCTTGAGGACATGTTACAGGTAATAAAGCAGGAGAAAGTGGCCTTTTCTGCAGCAGTAACTTAGAGACGGAGTTTTATGAAAAATGAGAGAGTGGGAACTCAAACAATATGGACAATTTTGGTCATAACCATAGTGAAATAGAAGAAAACATTAGCAGTCATATTTTTTGGAACACTTTTTTCCCAAGCCAGAAGCTTTATTCTAGTTTTTTACTTACTTGTGATCATATCACTGATATTTAAGGCCTTACTGATACGGAGGAGCACCTGAATACTCAAACAGTCCCACCTATTTCAAGGATACTTGCTTTCACACTCAGATGTTACTGACACAAAATAAGACGTCGGAAACAACCAGCTACTCAGATATTGTTAATAGGCATGTAATTAGATTTTATTAATTAGTTCACATTAAGTTAAATTGAAAGTTTAAAGTATACTACAATTAGATACCAGAAATAGAATGAGGGACACTGAAATTATCCTTATCACAATATTATTTAAATTTACTGCGAAACTGTGCATTAGATGATAGAATTACAATGTGAAATACTACATGCTTCTGATCAGTGAATAGGAAAAATATTTTGATACATTTCAGAAACTGTCTCTTTTTGCATATAGTTCCCGTGGAGACTTTTGGCCCAAGGTGCACTGTGCTTGTGTCCTATGTGCACCTCCAGATTGCGATGCTCTTTAGCCAAGCGGCATAACAGGGCTATGCAAAACCATCAGTCATGCTTAAAAGAGGAATGACAGAGCTAGAAGGAAAATGTCCATAAGGTGATCTGTTATACTTTTCAGTCTGGAAAGTAACTGAATACTAAGCATAGGTATATTTGTTGAGGTAAATTTACTGCACCTACTAGCTTTATAAATTGGTAGAAACTCATTACAAAGCAAGCAACCCAAACCCAAACACGTTAGCACTGGCTTTGACTGCAGTCAGAGCCCATAGAATTTGGCTGTTGAAGTTAAAAGGCTCAGGATCAAGTGCACAACATCTAATGGTGTCTTGCTAAGGGCAAACAGAAAAAAATTACTCAGCCAAGGAGACCATATCAGGTATTCTGGGAGTGATATTACTAACGGCAACTCAATGAGGACTGCAGCAAAGGCTTGATTCGCTCTTCCAGTACATCAGCTTAAAACAACACTGTCCTGCTACTGATGTCAGTGGACTTGGGCTTGTCTAACAGACAGAGGGATCATGCACAAGTGGGAGCTTGGTGTCACCTAAAGACTGCCTTAATCGGGCTGTGTTTTCTTGTAGAAATTCTAAGATTTTTTTTTTCATTGTATAAAGTCAATCTTTTGTAACACTGATTTTATGGCAATTTAAATAACATTATCCATAATTTTCATAGCTATTGCTATTATGATTGTTATTATTGTTTGGCAGTCTTCCTAACGTAAATGAATATTTTCTGCTAGAAAAGCTGACAGCCTCTCTTGCTGACGTACCAGCAAGACTGCAGTGATAAACTCTGGCAAAGATGAATTGCATTTCTGTTTTTTTTAGCGTAGGTGACTTAGTCAGAACAAGAATTTCTATGAGTCTGGCAGGTATGCACTGACTTAAGAATAGATATAATGCCTATACACATGTGATATGATCAATGTTGATAAAGCAGTGGTATGAGTCAAATGTGAGTTCTCTTTCATGTCTACCTTCAAAAGCACTCCCTACCACTTTCTACTGTTGTAAACCGTTGTAGACAGAGCTGTATCTTTAGGCAGTTTGTCTAGATCTTTGTGGAATAAATACTGGCCCATAATTGGTGTAAATATGGGACCACTTTAACTGAAAAACAAATTAAATACTGTGTAGGCATGTCATGTATTATTTGTGTGATCTGTTCCTGCCAAGCTGTAATGGAACGTTCCTGAAAGTGTTCTCCCTATGGGTATCATGTTTTGGGGCAAAATTTCACCTTTTTTATTGAAGAAAAAATGGAAATGGGAGCTTGTCTACTTTTTAAAGTAGAATTTTAAAGAATCTTATCTAGCATTTACTATGGGAAGATTTAAACATCTAATAAAAAGTATATGCAGTTGAAACCAGGGAGATACAATGCAAGTTATTTTGTAATATCTGCTGGCTGTTCCTGTCATAGTTATTTTTCAACAAAACCAAAGTATGCTAATGATAGTAATAGTAAATGTATGTATTAATGACAGAGTTACTATGTATGTATTACACACCTAGCTCTACAAAGATCAACTGAACAGACCTGGATCATAACAGGATGAACATGAGAAACGTGCAGATTTATTTGAGGGAGAAGGGGGAGCAGACGGTACGAGGGCAGGAAAAGGCCAAGCACGACAGGGCTGACTGCATCACTGTAGCGATGACCATTTTCCACCAACACCGCAGCTCCATCCGTCTGTGCTATGACGTCTGCAATAGAGGTACTGATGATATTTGATAGTTTAAGAATAGCACAAGGCATAGTATAGCACAAGTTCCTCCCCGACTCAGTCTTAAGAAGCCAAATTTTAAAATTGTTTCCGATGCAAAGTTTTCCTGAGTATATAAAACACCCTAGGTTTTACACCCAAGGCTACTGATTCTGGGAGGAGAGAGATAATTAAAATGACATTTTTTCCAAACCAGGGAAGTAGTTGAATTCTCAGAATTTTCCATGAGCTAATAACATTTAAAACAGATTAAACTACTTTGATCATATAGCTTAAAGTGGTTTTTAATTATGATTTTTCACTTTTGCCATTTGATATTTAACTTCTTACTTTAAACTTATAAAGAAAATTTTCAAGATACCTTTACAAGAAAAAGTTCTTATTGAGATTTTCAAAGTTGTATTCCTATATATATTTAAATGAGGAAAAAAAATAAAATTGCTTCACTGCAAAAAGCAGTTTCCATTTGCTTTAATTATTTTCTGAGGGAAAACATTTTCAGGACATTTTTTGACTTTTTTTTTTTTTTTTTTTTTTTAATCAGAGATCTTTAATTTTTACATTTATTCTCCAGAGAGATGGCAATGGGTAAATGTTTAGTTACCACTAAATTAAAACCAAAGACTTTTTTTAAAAAAAAGCATATCTGAACTATCTAATAGAAGAAATTATTTAAATATACTAGAAAAGTAGTTTTAGATTTTTCATAGCTTTTTTGGTGAAAAAATATTCATTTGAAATCATTTATTTAACAAGAGAATGTAAGCAGATAGATTTTGGAAAAATGCTATATTCTACAGATAAAATAATTTTCAAAGCTGGATATACAGCAACTAAAATGCTTGAATTCCATTTGGATGGAAAGAGAATTATAAATTTCAAATCTTAGATGTTATTCCGTCATACTTCATATTTGAGTAAGTTTAATTATTTCTGAACATTTGAAGGATTATTAGTAAATGTTTGCTAGATGTTTTAGAAACAAGAGTGCCTCAGAAGAAGACTATGGCAGTTAAGCATTTTGAAGTTATAAATTATTTTTTTTCTGTTGAAACATGAAATGGTCTCAAATTCTTCTTATTCTACATGCCTGTTCCATACAGGAACAGTGGTGAATAAGGTTATAGGAGACCTGGTATTTTTGGTATTAATAAAAAGAAAAGCAAAGTAAGAAAGCACTAAAGAGATGACTGTAGTCTAAATAAAACCTGAGTGCTCTGCAGATTATCACTGGAAACTTTGGCTATAAATGTTTGGCTATAAAAGCATGAGTGTGTTCAAAAAGGGTATCTGACAGCCAGATATCCAAGTTGTCGATTGAAGGAGATGTTAAGGGAACAACAACTGCTATATGAAATGCAAAAGGAGGGATTAAGGTCATTTAAGCACTGTACTTAGGTTGCTGGAGATTACATTTTTCTAATTTAAGATACAAGTATATATTTCATTCTCAGTCATGGAAGGAGAAATGTAGGGATATCTAGTTAATGCAAATTCCTAGGAATGAAAACCGGGGGGAAAAAAATCCCCACTACCTTTATCCTAATTTGCATCTGCACTTAAGAAGAAAAAGAGTGAATATAATTGCTTTAGTGGGGTGCAAGTGAAAGAAGCTAAATTAATACTAGTTATGAAGCAAGATTAAAGTTCAGCGCTTTTTCTCATTTAAGAAGAGACTTCACAGTGACATAGCTGAAGTTTCTAAAATTATGAAGAATGAAGATTAGCAGAAGCAAAGAACAAAACATTAAGAGAAAAATGAACTTACAAAATTGGCAAAAGAAAGCGAAAATATACAGAACTATTTCAGATAAATAGTGCTGTTCCTACAGAATCTATTACCAGAAGAGAAGCAGACATGCAAACTCAGGAGAAGAGAGACAGTCTTCTAAGCAAAGAGTTGGTGCAATTTAATATAAAGAAAACCAGAAACTGAAATTTGGGTTGGGAAATGAGTCTGGACAAACTGATAACCAAGAGATGCTTTCAGCTAAAACTCAAACAAGCTTTTTCCAAAGTCTGAAAAAATAGAGAAGGGTTGTTTTTCTCTCTTTACTCATTTTTCTCTAGACAACATAGCCTTGCTTGTGTTTAATAATATTTGATTCCTAAAGTAGGTTTGCTGCAGTTAGTCCTGAGCAAGAAGGTCAAAAGGATCCATTGGTATCTACAACAGTATATAGAAAATAGCTGGAAGCAGATGCTCACTATTTCTGGAAAGAAGGGAACATAATAAGGAGCAGTCGGAGAGAAGATAAATTATTTATAATATTTTTTGTGTGGCTTGAATTAGGAACTATTGTTATGTCAAGTAATACAGGTTTTGCATTCTGACAGCTTTTGTGCATATGGATGGGCAACTGGATATGACAGGTTTAAATACTTTAAATTTTGATTTATTCTTTGACTATAACAGTCACTGCATAGCAAGCTACTAATGCCTCTTGTACAACCTTTCTACACAGGCAGAGAGTAGTTTCCTAGAAGTTTGTGCTGTTTTAAAGGGAATGTGTGATTCTGTGGTAATCACACATCTCAGGAATGACTGTGATTCTCACATCTCAAAAAAATGAAATAGCAGATTAAAAAAGATAAAGTGAAAGGTGAAGAGGATGACCAAAGATAGGAAATCCCATATTTTTACATCAGGAAATATTAAAATGAGTCTGGAAAATCTCAGTCTCAATGTGGTAAGAGATGGTTAGAAATATGAAATGACTAGAGGAAAGAAATTAGGGGCATGAGGAGTCTATTTAGGAAATTATTTAGTCACTGTTTTCCCAACAGAGATCAAGGGGATGGAGAGGAATTGTAGAAAATTGTCAGGTAGCCATTAAAAGAAATGTTTTTCTTTCAGCGCATTCAATTACACCGTGGAACATTTTGTCACACTATATTCTTAATATCATGGTTTAGATAGTTTCAAAAAGACATTGCTCAAATTCTTGAAAAAAAAAAAAAAAAATCCATGCAAGTCTTATAAACTGAAATGTTAGGAATTCTTTCAAGTAGAAATTTGTTGAAAACAAGGGAAGCATGCAGGGAGGAAAACATTGCTCTACATTTGACTGTGTTTTATATGCTAATCCCAAGTATCCACTCCTAGCTATCGTAAAACGAAGGATACTGGGCTGAATGAACCCTTGCTTGGTACAGTACAATTGTTCCTCAGCACAGTCACAAGGTACAAATATATCCGTATAACACTCTATAATCCAAATATTTACCTTTTAGCTGAGTAGAGGAAAAAAATCCCATATAGAAACAGCAAGGCTAATAGCTATTTGTACATGCTGACATATTAATAAATTCAAGTTTCAATTATATTCCAAAGCAAATGACATTTTAGATTTCCATTCATTAGTTTGATAAATCAAACCTATTTCAAAAATGTGATTAATTTCAAACACTTTCTGACATGATGTAAGAACGAAGTATACTGATACTTGTACATGACAATTTACACCATAGATCCCTTTGAGACTCATTTGAGTATCTCTTTTCTTACCATTTTTATGGGTTTTCTTGATCTTTATTATTTTTCACTTCTGGATTGATTAATTTATGTTTCACTGAAGTCGCTTTTTCTGATACCTTCCTTTGATCGCTTTTGGTACCAGAGCTAAGAACCATATTACTTCCTACACATTCTGTATTACGGATAATCCTGCCACAAATCTTCTCTTGATCCTTGCAGTTACCTGCTGCTAGCTCTGAGGAAGCAATTTTCATTTCCAGAATTTCAAGGATATATACAGCAACACAGCAGGTAAGATAGGTGCGTTACCTTCTCTGCTTGAGCAGTCCCACAGTATTCTCAGTTGCCATGTTGATGTAATTGAACCTATCTGTTGTTTTATTAATTACATTCAGTTGTTTTAGCAGAAGAGTGAGAAGTCAATTGCTCATTTCGTATTCACAGAATCGAATAAAGGTAACCCATAGAAAACATTGCCATGGTCTTTTTCTTTTTTTGCCCCACAAGGAAGATCATCACATACACCAAGCCTTTTGTGACAGCTGTTTGTCGTACTAAAACCTTTCTGTAATGCAGATTCTGGGCCCTCCTGAGATCCTGCCTGAGGTATTGAATATTTCTGGTTGCTAGATGTTATTCTTCATGATTTACAATGTAGATCTTCCTTGCTGTCATTTAAAATCCTTACCTCTCATTTTTATCTAAAAAGAACAAAGATAAATCTTTATTCCCTTTTGCCCCCACTGGAGTTTTTCACATTTCTGAAGACTTGTCATATTTCTCATGTGTGTTCTGTTTTCCAATAAAACAAACCTACATATACCATCTTTACATCGGAAAAGAATAATATTTTCTAGACCTCTGATCATTGTTTCTGGTCTCTTCTGGACCATCTTCTATTTTCACCATTTTTGAAAAGAGGTCTCTAAAAACTTTTGATATGGAATACCTGGGAAAAGTTCCTATTTTCCAGTTATACTGGAGAGTCCACTTGTATTGAGGCATCTGCCTCAACATTGTCCTAGGTACTGTAGTGTCAGGAGCAGGAAAAGGGAGAAAAAAAGCTTTAAGATGTTCAAAGATTTTGTTTTAAAATGTGTTAAAGTTTTAGATAATATATAAAGCTGTATGTGTCATTTAGCTGAAGACTTCATATAGAATTTTCCCTCTTTTTCTTCCCTTATAAAAAAACCACATTTATATTAGAATATTTAAATGTCTAATAAAAATAGTATAAATAATAATGAAGTATGTTAAAAGATTTCTGTGACTGAAATTCAAATTTACAAAGAAAAAAGGGAACTCATCTATGATTTAAAGAAATGCCTGTATTGTCATTTTTTATTTCTCCCTAACCTTTACCCACCTCCCACTTCAGGTAAAAAGCAAACAAATGAACAAACCAGGAATTGGACAATGCCCAAACAGCACTTGTTTATATATGTTATTATTCCATGTGGCTATTCTATTTTACTCTAGGGTAAAACTGATTGTTTCGACTATGGTCGTACATTGCTTTGTAGCTTGCTGAAATAACAAGTTAAATATTACATCTGCATTAAGTATGAACTACAAGAAGCGCTGTGCAGAATATATTTGTATGGATATGTTATAACTATTGAGCAGTTGTTTATAAGCTATCTGAGATATACAAAAGGAAACAAGATTTAGAAATGTGATTCTGAAATTAGGCTGTCATATGTCAGGATCAAAAGTAAGGTACATAGAATAAGCATGGATAATGTATGAGGGATGAGGCATCGTGAAGGAGAGAGAAGTGCTGAAATCAAGGAAATATCATACAGTGAAAGTGAATGAGTTGAGTGCAGGGACTTTGATTAGGAGATACAATTGATGAGGCAAAGCAAGAGGGATTCATCAATAGAGCAGAGCACAGAACAAGGAAGTTAAAAGAAAATCTTTGATACTGTCAAGAAGTATCCTAAATCACTCAGCCTTCATTGCAAAGTCATCAAGGCAGCAGATGGCAGGGACCTAATGAGGCTGGAAAACATCAATAACTGCTTTGAAAGACTTCTGGAATTATATAAAACAGTGAGGGAGATTCCAGGCTTGAGCAGGAGTGAAATACCCTCTGTATAGAACAACATCCATACTTACCTACAGTCATGCTAGCACTTAAACTGGAGTAAAACAGTTATAAATTATATATATAATAATATTTTACATAATCTAATTATACAAATCCAATTTCTACCTGAATTATCGGGACAGCATGGTACAAGCTCCTTGGAGAAGATGCCAGTGTTTTCCTGTCCATGATGCACAGTGGATTTATGTGTGACTATCTAAACAATTAGATTGCAGATTACAAGGATATGGAGATTTAAACAGAGTTGTGCTTCAGCATGCATATGTCTTCAGGATACATATATTGCGTAGTCAAGAGTATAGGTATTTTAGGGACAGATTTTTACAGGCATTCAGGCTTTTACTAAAACTGATTTCACAATCAGAGCCCTAGTCCCTTAATTTATCTTTTTTCCCATGTCTCTTGTGTCCCTTTCCCTTTAAAGCGATATATTTCCCCATGTTGGGGAAACACGTCTTCACTGTTTTCACTCACTGTGAACTCTCTTTTTCCAGCTTTCCTCATCAGCTCAAAGTCATATTAAAATTCCAATGACAAGAGGCAGAGTACAAAGAAGTAGAATTAGCAGGAACTTCATTTTAAGATTATTATAAGATTATTTTAAGATTCCTTTCCCTTTCCCTTCCCCTCCTCCCCTTTCCTTTTCTTTTTTTCATTCCCTTTCCAACACAGTCCATCAACAGTGTATTCCTTTGCCTTTCCTGCTTTTTGATTTTACAGTTTTTAAACCAATTTGACTTCTACTGAAGCTAGAACAAATAAAAAGATTGGTCCCTGTATTCTGTAATCCCTTTATAATTATATGCTATTTTTTTCACATATGATTCATTATTTTATTTCTACTCAGTTCTTATATTTAATAATATGGGAGAAATAATCTTTTTTCTTTGATGATCGTATAATAAAGAGATCTCAAAAAATACAAGTAGTTTTCCTGAAGAAATCTGCAGAAGCTGCAGAAGCTCCCTGAAGGAGAAAGCAGAAGACTGTGGACAGTGGTGCAAATAATCAGCTCATGTCCTCCTAACAGAAAAGGAAGGGCTAAATGAGTGTGAAACTGCACAATAATCAATTTCCTATGGGAATAAGAACCTGCTGCATTTCATTAGAGATCGTTTCAAGGGCAAGATAGAAAAGACAAGACTCAGCACCCGTTCACAAGCCAAGAGCAGACTCTGACTAAACTGCATGTCTTGCGAAGGACATAATCCTTCCTGCAGTATCTCGCATTCTATTCATCTCCTCAACAACATGCAAAAAAAAAAGAAAAAAAAAAAAAAAAAAAAAACAACATGCAATACATGGAATTAGAAACAGCCTGACAGGCAGCTGTGAAATTTTAAATTGCAGTACAAGACTCTACTTAACTCTTGCTTTGGGACAGCAATGTTACTACAGTGCAGTGCTGTGGGGTGGCCTCATCGCCATCTACAACTTCTTCATGGGGAGCAGCGGGGGCGGGGGGTGCTAATGTCCTCTCTGGTGACCAGTGATAGGATATGAAGAAATGCAATGAAGCTACATCAAGGGAAGTTCAGACCGGACATTAAGGAAAGGATCTTCACTGGAGCAGGCACTTGCCTGAGGAAGTGGACATGGCACCATGCCTGTCAGAGTTCAAGGAGCATCTGGATGACACTCTTAATCATATGATTTAATTGTAGGTAGTCCTGTGAGGAGCAGAGAGTCGGACTTGATGATCTCTATGGGTCCCTTTCAACTTGAGATGTTCTATGATTCTGTGATTCTAAAGATTTGTCCACAAACTCCAATCCATTTAACAAAAAACCCCCACTTTCATGCTTCTGCAAGAAATCCCAGTTGCTCTTCATTTATTATGTTGAACTTCCTAAATAATTTGGGATAGTCTACATTCAAAATGTTCAGCAACCCCATAAAGTAATTGTGTTGGCTAGAAACATAGCAAAGGTGAATTTTAGACCCAGCCACCTTCAGACTGTGCTGGAGAACTGATTCGGCTGGGTATGAAACAGCTGAGACTGTGCACAGTTCCATGTTCAAAATTTCTGCCCTCTTGGTTTTTTGCTTGATTGTTGCTCCTCACTGCCCCTTGAGCATGTGTCTGTCAATTAAACATTCACCCAATCTTTTGGGGGGGGGCATGATTACTTCTTATGCTTGAGGGCATCTTCATGAGAAGCAGAGCCATCTCCTGAAACAGTGGGAAGACAGCTTGAAATCAGTGAAGTACAAGTATGGCTTAAGAAAATCACTGAATATCTTGGGTCGGTGCAGGGATGTCCCTGGCAAAAAGGAAACCCAAGCAAACACAGAGACATAAAAGTGTAGGAAGAGGTAAGATTCAATTCCAGGGTAAGAGATGTGGGAATAATTTTGTAATTTCTGCATATTAGGGCAGAAGGGCTCAGAGCAGCTCCGGCTGCAACCCAGTGTGCTCAGAGGGCTGGCATCAAGGCAGGGGCAGCAGAGCCTCTGGGCTCACCACTCTGCACCCCAGCCACCTCTGCACCCATAACCCTTAACCAGAGACAAGTCTCTTATATTTGAAACCACAAGAACAATGTATGGGAAACAGACTTTACGACCCTATAAGTCAGCTAGCCTTAAAATGCCACTGCAAGAACAAAAATGGGGTTTTAAACTGCAGTAATAGCCTGTAGGGAGCTACTGCTGATCGCAGTGTCTGCGTTGAGTACTTGGGCTTCTGTTTGTGATGTGGATGGTTACCTTCTGAAAAATTCTATGCTGCACATCAGAAGCCCTTTCCACCCTTTTTCATCATTTATATATATATAACTCAAAGATATATATATGCATATATATGTTTAGGCTTCAATGATTTTGTCCACTTTCTAATAAAACATAAAAATCTACAAACAGAGAAAATAAATGCTGGATTACCTTAAAATATAAATGATTCCTGAGTATTTAGAGGATGAAATGAAATAATAAAATTCCCTCTCCAAATTTATACCAGTATTTCTTTTCTTTTTTGTTTCTTTTTACTACTTTTTTTCCATTTTTTTTCTTTTCCCCCCTCACAACCATGTCCTACTTCAGGAGTGAAGATAATTTTCTTCTTAACTGAGTTTCTGTTAAAGATCAATAGTGAGTTGATAAGGCAAACACCTGAAAGACGTGCAGAATAATTATGGGCACTGGCATATCATGATTTGTACTTTAATTACCTGTTAGAAGTAGCCTAGATCAGATAATAATAATAATAATAACATATAACCCATTGGATAAAGTATTTCTGTCTTGGATTTATGTATTATGCCTGGATTTTTCTTTTTTAAAGTTTTGGATGTTTAGTAGATTAGTAGGTTCTGTTGATTTTAGCATGTAGTATGAGATCATTTGACAGGAGGACACCAGGAATTGTGGTAGGGTTGTTTTCAGAAAATGTTTCTTACAACTTTTACTATTGAGTCAAAAAAGGAATTCAGTTTTGGCTATCTGCATCATTTTTAGCAGCTCGTTGCCTGCTGCTAGAAAAACTAATCAAATTAGGAAGATAATGTAACCAGAGCACAGCGTATTGCTTTTTCAAATCAAAATCAGTAATCATTCCCAGCATGACTGTGTTTTTCTACAAATGCCAGAAACATAAATGAAGAAGATGGAGGAATTTTAATGTCTAGCCTTAAATGAAGATGTCAATGTAGTAGACCCATCAAAAAGCTGTGTGAAGAGAGACAGCAAGCAGAACACTGTAATATCATGATACAAAATATGCAGGAAAGACAGGTAATTTTGCTGTCAGCAGAATTTTATTATGTGTTAAAAGGCCTTAAAATCAAAGCAAAGGAAAGAAACAGCTTAACTGGCTCCGTAAATTGCACAGAATCTGTATGAACTGAAATCTCAAGCCCAAAAAGGACAAATATAGTACAGGGTCTGTATTACCAATTGCCTGACCAAGATGGGGTCCTTGACTGTGATATGCTAAGAGAAATCCGAGAAATACTAAGGGCAAAAAGCACAACTGTATTGGGTGACTGCAATTACCCTCATGTAGAATGGTCAGATGTCACAGTGGGATGTGAATCAGAAATTACATTTTTAGGTGTTATCATGGAGTGGGTAGACAGCAGGCCCAGAAGAAAACGCCAACCCTGGACTTAATTGAGAGTGATGTGCAGGACTAGGCTCAAAGCCTCATGGGCAAAGGACCACCCCAGAACAGCCACCACAACTAGCTCATATTAAACAACCCTAGAGAAGCAAAAGAAAGAACTCCAGGTTCTTCACTAAGAGGTAATGCAAAAATGCAGAAGATAGAAAGGGCGGTTAAGATAATTAAATCCATATAGTTAATTTTAAGGTTACTGAAGGATGCCATAGTGGCAGTACAGAAAAATTACTAGGAAAGACTTGAGAAAGAATGGAAGGAAGCCAGCATAACCGAACGGCAAAGTGAAGCATGGTATTAGAATCAAGAAGATGTCATTCAAAAAGGTGAAGTTGTATCTAAATGAGGAAAATAGATAGCAATGATCAAATAGAGCGTACGATCCAAATGATCATAAACTCTGGAAATGTACATGCAGAAATATAATATAATGTAATAAAAAATAATATAATCAGGTGGGCCAAAAAAAGACTTTATGAAGCTACTAGCTAATGGTATCAAAACTGGTAGTTAATCCTTTTTGCTTCATTAGGAGTGAAGAACCTGCCCAGAGACCCATTTAATTTCATAATAGTTAGTGAGTCAGTTGACTGAAGATGCATAAAGATGATTAAAGAGAGTCATATGCATATAATAGATGTTTTAGACTTGGATCAAAACATTTCAATACAAAAAGAAGATAAACACTTCAGGATGAATCGTGTGATTTGCTAACAGTAAAACTACTTTTGAGAGCTGCATGCATCTAAAAGAAAAATGTCTCAGAAAAAGGAACCCTTCAGGAGAGTGGGCATTTAGAGCCATGACTCAGAGCAAAGTGAACTTCGCTGCTCTTTTTGTTAGCATTTTGTAACAGTGCGCTTTAGTTTTCTCCCTTTTGCATGGTTAGCATATCATGTTTGTAAACTTTGTAAAGTTATTAAACTGAATCCTATGAAATCTGCGAAGTCTTTGTGCATATATTGCTGTACAAAGAAAGAAAATAGATGTTAATGAAATTTTCAAGTAACATTCAAAGACACAAAAATCAAGAGGTAAATGTTCTAAGTTCTTCACTAATCAAAAATGAAAGACAGATTTGTCAAACAAAAGTATATTGGTGACAAGTTTGGCCTTTTTTGCTTAAGGTGCAGAATTTTCCCCACAGTTCAGAAACATATGGCTCTCCAAAGACCTCAATTTTTTATTCTTTTGACCTTTCAGATCACTCACAGGCTTCTTTTAATTTATAGTTCTACACATTACCGTTATGTTTTACCAGCCGTTGGCATTTTCATCCTTTAAAACTGCACCCTTAAGATTTAATGGCTGTGTAGGTGTGTGTAGGTGAAACATCTTCCAGCTCAGCTACTGTTGTTTTTTGGTTAGCTTGTCTGTCATATTTCTGGCTTTGGGATCTGACTGACCTCCTTGTCAACTCAGCACTCTTTTTCCACAGCTAATATTGTAGGATACATTTTGCTGTGGTACATAGCACGTGCCAAAGCTTGGAGAAGCAGAGGTCAGTATACCTGGAATCTGAATAACTGAATGTTTTAACTGAACTACACTGTGTCTTTTCAAAGACGAGGTAAGGTTTCTTTACCTCTACACAACCTTCTATCTGTTGGTGTTTGGCATTTCAGAGCAGCACAACTTTTTTTTCAGCAAATAAATGAAAATTAATAAGGTGGATGTCTTTGTCTATTAAAATTGAAATTGAGTTAGCCAGCGGCACGGGCAAATGAATGTGTGCTGATATTTCAAGGAGTGAGAACTCATCCAAAGACCAAGAGTCGATCTACGTTTTTTAAATGTATTTACTCCGAAGGAAGGTCTGTTTGCCTAACCCAAAGGTTTCTAACATCTGTTTTACAAGTGAAGCTACTGCAGAAATGATGCTTAGACAGCTAAATTATTCCCTTTGGAATAATTTGCTCATTGTCAGCCATGTTGTTTTGCCTATACCCTGCTCTCACTGTGTTTGTACACATTGTGCTGTTAAACAGAATTTTCCTCCATGTGATATTATTCAAAATCTTTTGTAGTGCAAGATTGTAAAGTGACACTATAAATGCTGTGGGTAACACTTCCTTCTCTATACAGAAGTCATAGAAAACCCACAGCAAGAAAAGTGACTTTCTAGCACACCTGGGACGGCTTGTGATTTTACATGCAACTTCAGATAAATACAAATATTTTCTGGACTGACACAAATCGTCATGTGTGTTGTGTCCCGTCCCCCCCAAAAAAAACCCCCACAACCCAAAAAACAAACAGAAAACCCCAAATAAACCCTCCAAAAACCAGACAAACAAAACCAAAGCCACAACAAAACCAAAACCCCCAAAAAACAGATGAGGTGATGGCATTGTTTCTGCTTATGCCCATAGCTATGATGTTCATCTGGAACATGATAAGTAGATATCCTTCTCCCATATATTACCTTGTAAAAATCATTCAGTTCAGCTTTCAAGAGACAGTGGAACTGCATAAAGAGATATTAACATTTCCACAGTGATCTCCATATTTTATGGTTACCATATACTGAATTCTGAAGTACAACACACAACCTGGATCATACTAGTGGGTCCAGTGCAGTAAGTGGTATCAAGTATTTTCTTTGTATGAGCAATATAGCATCTGAATATAGCCAGTTTTTGCTAAGTGATATAAGAAGTAATTATTTTGAATTCACTGGGGAATATATAATAAAAGAGATGAATACACTGTAAGCCATTTGTTGGACAAATGCAGAAAAATTTTGCTTGTTGAAGTGATTTCCACACATACCCTTTTAGAATTTATTTCTAGGGAAAAATCATTGCCTTTTTCTTTTGTGAACAGGAGTAATTTGCCATCATGATCATAACATTTCTTTTTATTTATTTTGCCTGTATGCCTTTGATAAGCACAGTTGAGGTTAGGACAATTTTGCATGGTGGGTTTTGGTGTAAAAGTCAATTTTAGCATACAAAATTCTCTGTTTCCCTGTCATAGTAAAAAGCAAGTAAAGCAGTTGCAGTACATGAATTAGAATTTGAAGATTCCATCCTCCTTTTCCCCTTCCAGCTGGAAGCGGGAAATAGTTTTTTCTTTCTTTTATTTTCTTTTTTTTTTTTTTTTATTTTTCTTTTTTTTTCCTTAGGACAGAAATACTTTTGCTGAGAACTATCTCCACACAAAAACTTACAGAGTTGAATATGATGTCTTGTCTTATCACTTCTGAACAGACTCTGGAGTTTGAAAAGACTTCTGAAATTTGCTTAACTTGCCGTTTCCTAATATAATGAGGAAATCAATGTGTCTTGCTTTTAGAAATGCTGGTGGCTTTAGAATAATTTGAGAGTCTGCAAGGATAAGCAGAAATGAAACTACAAGTACTTGCTCATCATTGGAATATCTGAGGTGATTTACAGATAAAAATGTGTTAATTTACTGTCGTCAGGGAGAATATGTCATTCACATTTACTTGCTAGACTCAGCATTTTTTGAATAAGCTAATTTAGATGTTGGGGGTTTCTGAATGAAACCTACAGGCATACCCACCACCACTGCAACTGGGCAGGGCTACAAAATGGGATTGCAGTGGGGGACGCGGCTCTGTCAGAATGAAATACAGCAGTGGAAAACGTGCTCTCTGGTGAGCAAAGCCTACGCCTTCATCCCCTGCCAACCAGCCTGCAAGCCTTAACTTGGACCTGTTTATCAGTCACTGGAGGAAAAGGAAAATCACTAGGCAATATATGTATCCATGTTTAAAGAGCATGGACAATTGTATGGCCAATAAAGGACAAAGAGAATTCTTGAAAGAAATGAACAGCTTGGGGAAATGCAATCCAAACGTATTTACCTTTACCACTGCATAGGTACCTTAGCATTGCTGCTGAGGGTTTGTGGGAGATTTTAGTTCATATGTGGAATCTAGAGGCTACATTTGTTTGACATTCAGGGAATTTTCCAGACAACAGCTACTCTACGGGATTATTTGAATGACACCACACTAATTTTAATGAAGTCCAAAGTTTAAATTATATACGGTAGCACATAGGTTTAATTCAGGAGTTACTTCAAATGACATTTTACATAAAACTATTCACAATTGCATTTTGATATAGTTCACAACCAAAATTTTGTGAAAACAGTTATTTCAGATCAACTGTTTTGATCAGCTTGAAATATTTTATTTACACATTAAACATTAGTTTCATTTTTCTTAATTTTAAACAAGAAACTTTAAGTGTTAAGGGAAGAAAATGGAACACTGACTTTTTTTCTGAGTTTTCATTCTTTTTTTGAGAAAAATACTTTCTAAATTTGATTTACCCCCAAATTAAAGGAACAGATGATTAATTATATGTACTTTAAAACATACAGATTATGTCTGATTATAAGAGATATAATGAACTCTTTTATCGTTTCTTTACAACATTCCCCATTTAGGTATCCTCCTTTATTATATGTTTGTTAACATTTTTCTGTGACAGAATGTGGCTATCTATCCTCCTAATATTTTGGAGAAATTATATTCTGCCTATCAACAGCCACTGTTAAAGTTCACTTTTATACACCTGAAATCTTTCTCCTGACCTTAATTATACCGCTACTGAACAATCTTAATGGACCTTCCCACTTATTCTGAGAGCTGTTTTCAAATCTAATCACACTTTACTTTCCTACAAAGACTCTCAAGAATGCCAGTCTGTATCTGCAGTGTCCATATCTAAATGTTTTAGATTAGAAACTGAAAACAATTACAGGCTTTCATGTTTGAGAGGTGGACAGACATAAATCTTAATAGCTTAAGTTGAAAATAGTTCGTAGCCATGTTAGTAAAAAAAAAAAAAAAAAATATGGAATGAAAATTTAGGAAATTAGTTTAAAATACTTGTTAGTGTTAATGAAGTATCAATGCTTACAGAGGGAAAAAAGGGCAGATTCAATTCCGTATGAAACGGTAGCCATTTGGGATATTTTACAATTCAAGCAAACATAAAGGAAAATAATATCCTTACCACTAGAGAGAGCTCTCACACTAAAATAATAGAACATTGCTTTGGGCTCCTTTTTACAAGTTGGGGAAATAATGTAAGAGGGAAACAAATGTACCATCTGGAGTCATGATGGGAAGATATGACCTGACAAAAAGAAGAGTCCAGAGGCTGGTTCCAGCTGGACATGGGGAGACAAGAACATGTTGCATTCATTCCTCACTGTGGCAGATTCTGCCTCAATCCCATGAAAGGGAACAAGAAAGGTTTCAAAGTAATTAGGTTTATTTTTCCACTTTTGGCAGAGCAAACTTGAGTTGATGGGACATACGGTAGATGCTCTTGTCTTTTCTTCTACATAGGCAAAACCAAACAGCAGAACTGTACTGCATTTTGCCATTTTCAGAAGTAGTTGAAATCTGTCCACAAAAGCTAAGGATAAAGAACTATTAAAGATGTTCACAGATGTTCATGCTTCTAAAAACATGGGAGAAAAGATTGCGATAGCCTTTTTAGCTTAGCAGTAGTGGAGGAAAATCAGGTACAGAATTGATATCTGTTGTATAGCATGTTGTGACTGAAAACTTCAGAGTAAGTTGATGAAAGGTGAGACAAGAGAAATAACATTTTTGAGCATTTTCTTGAGCAATTTAGTAAACCTATATACAAGAATGATATAGACTTTTGAGGAACTTGAGACAAGAAATTTTGGAAGATAATTTTTGTTATTTAGAGCAGTATATAATTGAAGTGAAAGTGGTTTGTATTTAATTAATATGCAGGAAGTGTACATTTCTAGTAAACCTTATCAGACTAAGAAAGAGAATATTTTTTTTTAAAGTATGGAAGGCTTTGAGTCCCATGTCCCTCCACTTCTCCCACTCCTCCCAACCCCACCCCCAACCCCACCTCCCACAGAAGATAAACTTGAAATCTTTAAGTGCCTGAAATTTTTATTTTTGTCATTTAGGCTCTATTCCAACCCCTAGAAAGTGGAAATGCAATATGGTCTATAATATTATTCAGATCTTATGTTATTCATGACTTGAAAAGTGATATTCATTTTGTCCCTTTTCAGTTAAACATATCATTTGAAAAAGCTTCTGAAAGATGAGATACCTGGTATTCCCAGGAGATCAAAGAGGGCCCATGATGGTCCTCTGTCAAATCCTGAAATTTCTTCACAAAAGCACTCATATTCCAAGATGAAATGTGTAGCTAGTGGCATGAAAGACAGGTGAAGGAGTGTTGCTATAATCATTTATTTAAGGAGTTTCTCAATTCAGCATTTGTGTACATCAAAAACCTTTAAAAATGAGTTGTGAATTCAGTCATCTGTGTGACAAGAGATGACTTTGTAAGTAATTGTGTGCAAGGTTGCGTTCCTAATTAATCTGTTTTCCCATCCATCAACTTTTTCTGTGTGATAAAAACTTCCTTTGTTTTTACCCCAAACTATCAATACACTCTAAGATACAGCAGTAGCCTAAAATAAGGACTGAGAATGCAGGAATTTTCACATTCTCCCATTTTACAGGAAGGTGTTTCCCTGTTGACCATTTTCTTCTGGTCTCTTCTACCTGCCTTTTGCTTGGATTCTGTTTCCATACTCAGCATCATGTTACTAGAATATGTGTAGGAGTTTTATGCAAATGAAATGTTAATATTCTAGGAAGAAAGCAGGAGGAAAAGTAACTGGACAGTTAACATTAGGTGCTTATAAATATTCTAGGGTCTTCCTAGTTACCCCTACTCCTAAACAAATCATCCTCTCATCAGTTCAGTTCAGGTATTAAGAGCTGAAATAGTTATTTTCTACATCTAATAATAGAATCATTACTATTATACTGAAAAATAAGCTCTTACTTCAGTATTCAGTAAAGTCAATCAAGGACAGACGTTCCTTTTCCCAATCAATTTAATTCAGGTCATTAACCAAGAAGCTCAAAGAAGTTTATAGACCTTAAAAATACAAATAACAGTGTGTGCTATGTCTTTAATTAGTAACACTCCAGATTTGAAATGGTGACCTAGAGGTATATAATTCCATAGCCCATTACCAATCCCCTGAGCCACTCCAATCTGTCAGAGACCTTCTCCCCCTCTTACTCTTTTAAGTAAGGTTAAGAAAACCCAGGACAAGTGTTTCTTTCTTTTCCTTTCCTTCTTTATTTTTCTTATTATTTTCAAATGTCTTTCAAAAAGCTTAAAAAATCTCCATATTTTGAGGTAAAATATAAAATGTTACAAAATTTGCTCATATTTAAGGAAACATGATTACCAATCATGTCGTAATTTTTTTCTTCAGGAAATACACATCATAAATTTTACACTTGGGAATTTTTATATTATCTGGTTTGTGAAAGTAAATATAAAACAAATACCACCTTTTAGCGTGAGATTGATCATCCATTACTGTAGTGTTACCAAACATAATTAACATAAACTCTGATTTCAGAAAGTCATGCTAATGGTTGTTTCCAAGTCATAAATAATGGGAAAATAAGACTACAAAGATAATTTATTTTCCTAGGGAGATTCTTATCACTAAAAAAAATGCATAATTGCTCTTACACTTTCGCTTAAAAACAGCTTCAAATTTTAGGAGTTCCAAGCATTGCAGCACAGCAAAAAATGGAGTTTGTAATCCACAGAAACCTAGAAGTTGACATTTACTTCTGTTTTGAACAGATCAATCTCAGCATTTGGTGAAAGAAATTATTCTAATATATTGCTTCCTACTTACTCAACACATTTTGTTTCAGCTTTATAATTCTGAATATCCCATGCAATATGTTACATGTCATGATTTATGCATATTCTGTTTCCCTCCTTCTTTCATGGGATTCATATTCAAAGATTTCTAAACATTGTGCACATTATGAGAACTCACAGACATTTGGTGTTGCCAGGCCACTGTATTTACTCTATTTGTTAATGTAAATGTGGTTTTTTGTTTGTTGGTTGTTTTTTTGATTTGGGAGTTTATGTTTTGTTTGTTTTGTTGTTTGGTTTTTTTTTTTCAATTTTTATTTGTTTGGTTTTGTTTGCCTTTGTTTTTCTGGTCTAGCAACAGTAGTAATAACACTATATCTTGAAGCCATCTGGTATATGAAGTGGGCTGTGAATTTCTGCAAGAGTTTTCAAACTTCAGCTTAACAAATCAACCATTTAGAGCTCATCCTCAGCAAATAGCAAGGGAGAGGGCTCCTAACTCTGGAATGGGTATGACAATCTTCAGAAAGATAATTAATTGTCTCCTCATGCCCTTCAGAGAAGGAATTTCATTCACTGGGAGGATGCTTGTTCCCACCTCAGTCTAATACTGAACACATAATATGAGATGAGATGATACAATTAGCTTATGACTTAATGCTGGTACTTTATGCCTAGAAATTGCCTTTATTTTTTTGTTAGTAGACCAGTTCAGAGCACTATATTATTATTGCCATCACTTGTACTGCTTACTTCCTGGGTTTAGTCCTTGAGATTATGATTTTTGAATATATTTACACATCAGTTTAACATGTCATTCTAAATAATAGAATGTAAAAGGACAAACAACAGATGTTTCAGATTTCTTCACGAATGCTTTCTCTAGACAATATGGAGACAAACACTCTTGGCCAGCTGAAGCAGCAGCCTGAAGGCAGAAGGCAGAAGGCAACTTCAACCCTTTAAATAGTGAAACGGCAATAATGGAGAGTTTTTTCTCAGTACCCCACATCCTGTCCTTCCTGCTGTAACTGATTTCAGGTTTTAGCTCTAGGTCTGTTTTGTCTCATCTAGGATGTCTTGCCAGACAGTGCTTTGCTACATGTTTTTACATTCTTTATTCTATATTTTATTTATTCTATGCAGAGTGGATTATTTCTATTTTCCATGAATGTGTGTTTGCTGTATGGCAAAGAGGATTGCACCTCATCATCACTGGATAGCTTTTTAAATCAATGTCATTCTTACTTCATATTTTTGTTGCCAAGATACACAGTTGCAAAATTGGATACCAGACCCCGGTACCCGCTCAGGGCTAGGAGGCAGGTGGGGAGAGGGAACTGAGACAGTCTTCCTAAAGAAAGAGATTGTTTAATATTGCTATATACGTATAATGGAGACAGCGAAGTTTCTCTGGAGGCATCTAGAAGGGTAGTCTGGTTCTCCTAAGCAGCTAGATTAATCACAGTGGATCATATATATTATAATAAGTGGTAAGAGGAAGGGATTGTGTGCATGTGAGCAATATAATATTTTACTAGAAATAACCATCATAGTGTCATAAATAACAATAAATCTCTAGAAGACAACTTCATCCAGACAATAAGATTCTTCCAACTTTTCTGAAGTTCTGACAGAACTGTGCTGTCAATTCATCCACCAGCTTCACCTCCACATCATACATGCCTTAGCAATAAGGACAGAAATTTTGTAGACTCCACTGCTCTAGAGCATCATGACAAAGAAAGCCTCCGGACTTGAGGTACTTCACTGGAGAAAAAAGAAATTGCAAAGTAGACAATCCAGTTCAAAACGAAATGCTTTAGCACCAGCTAATATTCCCCATGCATCAGGAGAAATCTGAGATAACTGAACAGCATAAAATAGCTGAAGCATCAGAAAAGGATTCGGGCATAAGAGTAGTAATACTACAATGTTGATATTACCTTTTTGTACAGCAGGGGAACTGGTATACGTTGCCATGGACCACGATCCCATTTTACAAGATATTTCATAAAGATAAAATTTAAAAAATAGTTTATGAAGTTCTTAACTTTTAGTAAAAGCACAGATCAATGAGCAAGCAGGTTACTGGAAGGTAACGAGGAAACTGAGAAAACATGCATTAGCCTGAACAGTCCTGACAGGTAAATCATCCTTATTTGTGGGTAGCATCTCTGATGGATTCAGTTTTAAATGAAAATTTCTATTAAATGAGAATTTGCTTACCCATAATAAATTTTCAGGTAATCCATGGTCAGAAAAACATTGAAAATTAAAATAAAATAAATGTTTAAAAAGTCAGTGTTGGACTGATTTTTAAAAACATTTTAAGGAAGTATTTGCTTGTTCTGTGTTTGTTTAGCAATCTTGAAAAAAAGATTAAGGAATTTTAACTAGTAATTAAGCCTTTCATCTAAATTAACTTCCAGATCCTTTTCTTATATTGAATCAATGGGACTTTAAACAGAAGTCCGTTCATTAAATCTTTTATTAGGTCTTTCATTATGTATGCTTGTAAAGATCTTAATAGAGATGTTAAGTAATGGAATTTTGCAAGTTCCTAAAATCTTCATAAATCTCCATAAATTGTCTCTTTATGAGAAACCTGCTTTCATTGTGTCTGATTTTTTATTCATATGCAACAAAAATGTTAATATACTTTAATTAAGCTAATATGATTTATCTTTTCACTCATTATATAAGTTAATTTTGTTCTAAAGAAATCCTGTTTTCAAATTCTCTCCAGCAATGTAGAATTAAAGTAATTACAGTTTGGCAGAGGAAATTACTCATAAAGGTCCATGATTTCTAAAATGCATTGAAGTCTTCACAGACTGGATTAGCCATATGCTTTACAAAATGGGGCGGGGGGGAATAAAGGAAATAATTTGCAATGCACTTAGTGCAAGAACTCACTTTTTGGGTACAAATTTGCCAAATAAATATAATGAAATTATTAAGAAATCAAGTTTGAACTTTCTTACTTGTTTTATACTTGTCCTTGCTGACATCTTTACATTTTGTTGTTTTAATTCAGAAATTGTAAAAATCATTAACAATATAACTATTGTAGTTTCCTTCCCAAATCTTTGATTGATGGCAGAATACAGACAGCTATGGAAGTGTGGATATAGAATCATAGAATCATAGAATAATCTGGGTTGGAAGGGACCTCTAAAGGCCATCTAGTCCAACCCCCTGCAGTGAGCAGGGACATCTGCAACTAGATCAGGTTGCCCAGAGCCCCATCCAGCCTGTGTAAAAATGTGAGCAACATTTCCTTTTTTCTAGTCCCCAGGGACTTCACCTGACTGCCATGACTTTCCAAATATCATGGAGGGTGGTTTGGCCAATTCCCACAAAATTTTGGGATGCATCTCTTCAGGTCCCATGGACTTATGTATGTTCAGGTTCCTCAGGTGGTCACAAACCATATCTTCTCTTACAGTGGGAGGGACTTTGCTTCTGTGGTCCTTGTCTTGCAGTCCATGCACTCGAGAGGTGTGGGAAAAGAGGTCACCAGTGAAGACTGAGGGAAAAACATCATTGAGTACCTCAGCCTTCTCCATTGATACCAGTTCAACAGTCCAGCTCATCATGGGGGGTACACTTCCCTTGACCTTCCTTTTCTGGCTAACACACCTATAGAAGCCCTTCTTGTTATTCTTTGCATCCCTTGCCAAGTTCAGCACCATCCACGTCTTGGCCTTCCTGACCCCATCCCTACACAACCAGACAGTGTCCCTATACTCTTCCCAGGATGCCTGTCCCTGCTTCCACTGACTGTGCATTTCCTTCTTCTGGGTCCTGACCTTACTCTTTGCCTGACCCCTATCCCTCAGGACTGTGAACTCCACCAGTGCGTGATCACTGCAGCCCAGGCTGCCTCCAATCTTGATGTCACCAATTAGCTCACTTGCATTGGTGACCAACAGGTCCAGTATCGCATCCCCTCTGGTAGGACTGTCTATTACCTGGCTTAAGAAGTTATCCTCAATGCATTCCAGGAGTCTCCTGGATTGTCTACACCTCGCTGTGCTACTTTTCCAGCAGACGATGGTGTGGCTGAAGTCCCCCACAGGACAAGAACCTGCGAGCATGATACCTCCTGTAGCTGGAGTAAGAAGGCTTCATCAATAGGTTCCCCTTGATCAGGTGACCTGTCCTATGTTTCCTTTGTTGTCTCAGTCTCTGATTCTTACCCATAAGCTTTCATCCTGCACGTGGCTGTTCTTCAGAGACAGCTCTTCACATTCTATCCATTTCTTGATGTAGAGGGCAACACCTCCGCTCCTCCTTCCTCACCTGTCCCTTCTGAACAGCCTGAAGCCATCAGTAGCTGCAGTCATGATATATACCCATATCCAGTCATGATATATACCCATTGAAGCTCATGAAAGTTCCTGCACATAAATTTAGTAGACCAACGACTGTATGATTAATTTTATTTGGCTGTTAGTGCAATATTTGTTGCATCCTTGACTCATACCATCATTCACTGAGTTCTTTGAAGTATCTATGTTGAAGTAGCGAGTTCTTATCAGCATAACACTGGGCCTGGTGAAGATAAAGTGGATACTGATGACAATGAAATAACCATAGCCAAGGAATGAGTGTGGCAAATAACAAAAAATACAGGGCTAGCTCCATCAGCTTGATAGTTAGTGCAATGAAATGAACTCTCCTTTACCTAGAAAAGGCTGGCAACAAGGTCGTAATTCGGAAAATTAAAACACTGCTAGAGGTCAGAGAAAGAACATGACATAGAAAACTCATTGCCATGGGGAAGAGCACAAAATACATCTACAGAGCAAAAGAACTTCTTAATGCATATAATATATTACATGGCAATGCATTCAAGAATTAAATAAATTTCAGTCAATGATGTAATCTACATCTACAAAACCCTCAGAGATACATAAAATAGATTATAGTCATAGAATACACTTCAGGAGAGATTGTCAGGACAGCTTTAAAGCAAATCAGAGCTTTTTTTTTTTTTTTTTTTTTTTTTATGAGATCTATATTGGCTAGTACATTAAATAAAATATTAAGAGAAAAGAAGTAAGGAGACTGGATCCTTCTCCTGAGTTTAAGGCAGTTTCTGGCTCTAGCATGGTTCTCTCCTGGGAGTTGAGATAGGAGAGCGGGAGAGGCAGATGAAAGAATCTTTGTTGTGATAAATCGGAGTAATGGCTGTCTTGGGTAAAATTTGCCCTGGTTTGAGCTCACACTGTTTCGTACTACACAAGGTTGGCATCATCTTACTTAACTTTGGTTGATTTAAAATTAGGAGTCTCTGGAGACCAAATCATCCCACTTACATTAGATCCTCCTTTCTGGAAAACTGAATTGTGCTAAGGAAGTGCTTGTCCCCCTTTACTGATGATAGTATCACCCCAGTGAATCAGTTTGGACCAGAAATTTAAGTTTTGGGTGGATATAGGTAGATTAGATGAATGAACACACATATTCACCCAGAAGGACAAGAACCTGTGAGAGGGGTGTTTGAAATAAAGAGGAGGACTAGAAATCTTTCCTAAATAGCAAATGACCACCTCCTTTTCTACTGAGAATATTAAAACAAATACTTGGATCTGGAAGAAGTCAGGAGAAAGATAAAAATATCAGATAGATGATGTTTTCTGTTGTTCAATGAAATTGCATGCTTTATGAGAGTTAACCCATGATTTCTTATATGAGAGGCTTAGCATGACGTCTGAGATAGTAACTTCTAGACTTCTTCACGCATGTCTCTGTGCTTGAATAAAATATGTCAATGCAGAATACAGACATCATCTCCTATAAGATCACCAGTCCATGACATCAATTATGCAATGAGTTTTCCCCTTGAACTTTTTTCCCCTATTACATTTTCATTACTACCTTCAGTGTAGGAGTTAGGCTGGACAATTTTCTTGCTGCCATGATGGATGATTATGACATGTTATGAATAGGAGGTGATTAAATATAAACTACGTGTTGTCCATCAATGCAGTTATCATGAAGGCTTTGTTATTAATAAATTTTTAATATCCCAGTTTACGGATGAAAGAATCATCCTACATTAATAATGCTACATAAAGGGATAATTTAGTAAGATACCTGGTGCCCTAATCCTGATTCAGACAAACTTCCCATTAAAATATGTGGAAATGGCAGTGTGACTAAACCCTTTAGTTTGGTCTTAGACTCAGGGACAATCATGTCTTATTCACTACAGGAAAAAGTTTAATTCAGAGTATTTCTTCATATTAAATTTTCACCTTCTATGTAAGTAATATGTTGAAAACCTGGTGTGTAGATAATATCTTTTTCTTGTTAAGAGAAGCATAATTTCTTTGATTCTCTACATTTGCATTGCATCCTTTGGAAATGAAGAGAAATTATGGGTGAAGAAAGAACCTTAACCAACAGCAAACAGAAACTTGAGTTGTCTCTGCATCAGCTTGTCAGCTATGTGATGAAGTCTATTCAAAAGTCATCCTTTATGAAAATCTTCAGAGACTGACTTCATACATTTGTTCTTTTTTTCTGGAACGATAAGTGTTATTCCACCTTTTTTTTCTCCTGTGGTTGAGAGATATTAAGGAGTCAGCTACACATTCTTGCTCTTTTCTATCATCACTCTTTGCTTTTCCCTTCTTGAGTAACTACAGTGAATTGTGTTGGACAAGATACAGGAGAATAAGTTTAGTACTATAAATACCCAATGTAAAAAGTTTTATGAGTTTGGTGTTACAAAATAATATTTTTATGACATTTTGTCTCTATTTTTGTTTTTAAATTGTGTTCTTAATGCACTTTCACTACAGAATTTTCAGAAAGTGTTAAGCAGCTGAGAAGAGACAGATTTTACTATAGTAAAATAAAATTGCTATGGTCATAGCCTTTCTTTTGCTGGTAGACAATTCAGTGCAGAGCCAAGTCTTTAAAAGAAAGTGATTTTGTAGTTAGAGGAGAAAAGGAAGAGAAAGAACATAGGAAGGAGATCTTAGTGAGCTATGGGGGGTGAAGGAATAGGAAAAGGATGATATGAAAGAAATCTTTTTAAGGAATGTATTTCAAGAGCTAATTTTATTCAGCTAAGACAAAATTCCTAACTGTGGACAAAATTTGGGGACAACAATTTTCAAGCACTGCTTCAGCCAGCCTGTGGCACCTCAGTGAGCCCCTGCAAGCCTGCATGAAGGCGTAGCAAGAGAGCAGAGCCACCCTGGTGACCTTTCTTCTTCTCAGCTACAACTGATCGAAGTCTTTGAATTCATGCAGAACTGTTGCACCTCCTTTATTTTCCATCTTGGATTTAAGGGGGAAGTAAAGACAGAAAAGACTAACATTAGATACAGTTGAACTCAGAGAGAAAGGAATTGCTGAGGTTTATATAGATTTTTTTTTTTTTTCATGTACCATTGAAGTAAAATTTAGTAAGGGGAAGCACTCTGGTATTAGCCTACAGCGAATGGGTGTTTGTCCGACTAGGAACGGGCTGTGTTTGCCCTGGTCCTCCTTGTCAGTTACAAATTTCTTTCCTACCTTGTATGTTGTCTTTCTCTGTTTTTAAAAATAATATTACTTGTTCCACTTAAAATGTAAAATAAAATAGAGAAATAAGAACTTATAAATGAAAAATAATTTGCTAGAAACATTTTCTTTTAAATAAAATGTTTTAAAGCCATTACTGTACTTGGAAGAAGATTAAATGGAAAAGGGAAGTGGGAGGACAGCCAGTGAACATAGTTAAGAAGAGATTTCATTCTCATTGAAGATGGGTACTGTCTTACCAATGATTTCATTGGACTCAGAATCACATCCCTAGCATAAAGCAGTACTTGCAAAAAAACCCCTCAAAACCCAAAAAAAACACCAAATATGCAAATATTTAAGCATATTTCATATATTATCCATTTACAAGTTTGCTTTATCCCACAGTACGTAAATCAAATCATTGCTCAATGCAGATTGTTTCAGCCAAATTAAATATAAAACAATGAATTCTCTTGTGAGGGGCAAAACAGGGATGCTAAACCAATCTGGAAATCACAAATAGATTTTACTAAGTCTTGGTCAATTTCTGGTTAATGCATATTAAGTAGGAGTAATTATTCAAGTTACGGGGTCTTTGTACAAATTATAGGTAATAAGCTTAATGCAGATGTTACATAGTTTCTTAATTCTAGCCATTAAGGAAGTAAATTTAACTCCATTAAGTGACCTCACTTAAATATGACAATAGATAACGGTGGTCATTAAACTAATGACATCTGTCATCAACACTAATATTACCACTATGCCATACATACTTCTACAGTAAAGACTGTGTCAATGTTTCTGTTAGAAAATGATTCAGGGGTTTGTACCTTGGTTATTTTAAGTAATGGTGGAGGAAGAAAATCTAAGTCAATCCATAATAAAAGTTATTAAACAAGGTGTCCTGGTCTCCACCAGTAGTAGGGGTTGGGAAAGCCACCACAGTTTATTTGCACGTGTCAGAGCAGGGTGACTTTTGATAATGTAGAACTGTGAAATGGCATTTAGCGTGTATATGCCTGCTTCAACCTGTGCTTCAGAAAATCTGCCCCCAGCACAGAGCTCCTCAAAAAGCTTTATATAGACAAAACCTGTACTGTTTAAACTCTCTCCCTTTGTTCTATTATGAGTTCCTAGTGTCCTGGTTTCAGCTGGGACAGAGTTAATTTTTTACCTAGTAGCTGGTATAGTGTTGGTTTTTAGATTTAGTATGAGAATAATGTTGATAACACACTGATGATTTTAGTCATTCCTACATAGTTGTAGCGTTTATACTAACTCAAGGACTTTCCAGCTTCCCATGCTCTGCCTGGGGCAGGAGAGGCACAAGGAGCTGGGAGGGGGCACAGGCAAGACAGCTGACCCCATCTGACCAAAGGGACATTCCATACCATATGACATCGTTCTCAGTATGTAAACTGGGAGGAGCTGGCCAGGCTGGTGCAGTTGCTGCTCGGGGATGAGCTAGGCATTGGTCTCTGGGTGGTAAGTAATTGCATTGTGCATCACTTGTATATATTCTATTATAATAATTATTACTATTATCTCTCTCTTCCTTTGCTGTCATAGTAAACTGTCTTTATCTCAGCCCACAAGTTCTACTTTTTTCCATTCTCCTCCCCATCCCACTGGGAGGCAGGGGGTGAGTGAGCAGCTGTGTGGTATTTAGTTGCTGGCTAGGATTAAACCATGACATCCAGTCAACTTCAGTAAGAGGATTCCAGCATTTACCCAATATGAATTATTTGCTTCTTATAGTGACAGACAAGCATAAATGAAGCACTTACACATTCTAAACAGCACCTAATAGCTTTTGGTAAAAATATGAGTAATGTGTAATTTTGCATACTGCAAGTAGCTCAGATAGGGATATCCTTAGGGAATCTCCTGCTCTCTATATATTCAAATTTACAGCATAACTTGCTATTCTGTAGCTGAAGTTCTTAGCTCAGCACTCAATAAATGCTGAAGTTCTCAGTGTAACATTCATTCCCTGCTATTTTTGTACACTCACTTCCATATACCTGCTTCCTCAGGGCTTATTTCTTATCTGGTAGGAAAATAAAAGTGAGTGAGTTTCCCTATCACTCTGACAGAACTGGTGAGGGCACAGTGGAAATCAAGATAAAGAACAGTGAAGGTGGGTCAGATTTTAAAGCCAGGAGAAATATCACTTGAAACCTATTCTTGTTCTGCAATACAGGATGACATCTGAATGAAGCTTGAGAGCAGAACACATCCTCGCTGGTCTCCCTTTTGGAGACCCCTTTTCCAGCACCTCTGTCTAACTGCTGACCATGCTCTGGCATCGCAGCAGCATTTCTCAGTATTTGGTGAGGAGATGGGACTTGGCAACTCTAAGTGTGCAGGGCAAGTGTGTTCCTGGGAAAGGCAGCTTGCAGAGGTTTGCCTGTTCTTGTGCAAGAAATAGAAGACAGATCTCCTTTTTTCTTCTCTTATAGCTTGCTATTTCAGCACTGGACTTAAGTTTTGTGATTTCTGGTTTTGTTCCTTTGAATTATTAAATAAAGGAAATGCACACTCACTGTTAGAAGTACCGCTGGGATGTAGCAGCTACGGCCTCCCCTTTTTGCTTTTACTTTTGCCCTTATTTTTGAAGCCCTGAAGTGACAAAACACAGGAAATCTACAAACAAATCTTCCTCTCTCCCCATGATAACTTACTCCACACAATGCAGACCTGCTTCTACAGGCAGGGCCAGTGAGCAGACTAGCCAGGATCAAAGCCATGATGTAAAGTATCAGCAATTCTCACCAATGGAGGAAGAGGGGAAAATGATACCTTGGGGTACCTTTGGGGTACAGTAACTGCTAAACTGAACTCTACGAAGAGACAAAGCAACACTGCTAACCACAGAGCTTTGCTGGGCAATTCCGGCTGCTGTCTGGTGAGCAAATATTTTTTTCAAAAAAAAAAAAAAAAAAAAAAAAAAAACGTCATGTTCTTCAAGTTCCCATGTAAATAACAAGTGGAAACTGCTGGAATAAAACTGTTATTTAAAAAAAAAACCCAAACGTTAGAAAATATTTAAAAATCAAATACAGGAAACAAAAATCAAAATCAGGGAACAAATTACCTGTTAGGACAATTAAAGTGTTTTAAGAAAGGGAAAAACCAAGTTATTCTAATGCACTCAAAGGCCTATATATTTTATTATCAGCTAGGCAAAAGAGGTGAAGATCATAGAAAATATAAAAAGAAACTTAACAAAGTGTGTTCACTTTCAGTTCCTAATATACAAAGCGTGTGAGGCTTGACCCTGGCTGGAGGCCAGGTTCCACCAAAGCCGCTCTGTCACTGCCCTCCTCAGCGGGACAGGGGAGAGAAAATACAACGAAAGGCTCCTGGGTGGAGATAAGGGCAGGGAGATCACTCAGCAGTTACTGTCATGGGCAAAGCAGACACGACTTGGGGAAATCAGTTTAAGTTATTGCAAATCAAGTCAGAATAGGACATTGAGAAAATAAAACCAAATCTTAAAAAAAACACCTTCCTTCCTCACCTCTTCCTTCTTCCTGGGCTCAGCTTCACCCCCTATTTTTCTCCCTCCTCCCCCCAAGT
>JMFS01029292.1:0-16048 GCA_000699545.1 Podiceps cristatus | reverse complement strand
ACTTTGCAGTGTTGAACCTCATTAGGTTCTCAAAAGAGAAGGTAAAAAACCTGTTGAACATTGATGGGATATAGTAAGTTCTGTATTTGCTGCCTGGGAAGAGAATGCAAGATTGGAGTATGCTTGAACAGGACAGCTTTTCGGGAGTCTGTTTCCCAGTCTCCATATTTTAGGAATGTGTCTGGAAGTTCAGGTAGCTGTGAGTGCTACATGGTGCTACACACAACCAGAGTAACTGTTTGGATTTCTCTGGGAATCTGCATCTATCTTCTGAGGACCAGAAGCGCTCTGCAGCAGTAAGAAGTCTGCAGCCATGAGGAGCACACTTTTCTGCAGTCCCAAGTGGACAGTCCAAAGACAGAAAAGGAAGTACAACAGCCACACTGGGATAGTGTTGCAAGTGCAAAGCAGCACAGACCCTCGAATTTGAGTGCCCGGGTTTATTAGCATGATCTTATTTCTGAACTGATGTGGCAAAACAGGCTGGATGTGTAGCAGTTTACTGCTCCTCGCTGCACAGGGTAAAAACACCAAGTGGTGGTCCAAGCTGAAATCTCAGCTCTGTGGAATTAATGGCTAAATAACTGACTGGAGAGCTTGAGCTGCTCTACAAAATTGGCTGTCCATTCATTTGTAATTTTGCTTCCCAGTTTGTTGATATTTTGTCAAGACAGTGGTCTTCTTATTTATTGTTACTGAATACTTTAATGCGTAGTAATGTTAAAACTCTCCTTTCCTTGCACTGCCAGTACTTTCCATCACATATGAGGAAAAAACCTGAAGATGTGCAATTACAAAACACTTTGGTGTTCAGTGTAAACCTTTTAGAGTATCCAAAATATAGCTGGGGTTTATTTATTTTATATGGATCTTTTCATAATACACATGGGGATAAACTTCCAAATATTAGTATTCTGAATGTTAATTTTCTGACCCAGCCAATGTCTTCAATGCATGTGTGAATAGATATAAGCAAAGACTAATGTTTAAAAAAGTCACAGGACCACTTGAATACCAGTTGAGCAACTATTAGTTTTTAAACTAGGGACCATGACTTGCACCTAGAATGGCATCCTGAATAACACAACACATAACCAGTAATTTCTTGAGTACAGAAAATTATTCATGCTCAGTCTCTAAGTAAACTTTGCATAGTCAACTAACTTACGATTTAAGTAGAAAATATGTTTTAAAAAGACATCCTCTGTCTGTTGATGTTGGGAATCAAAGGGGAAATTAATCTTAAAAATTATACAAATAAATATTTTTCCCTTTTGATTTCCAAATGATCTCACTTTAGTTGTGAAAGCATAAATTCTACTTTTAAAACAGGTAGAATTCCTGATGGTATATTTTTGTTAGTTATTTGCGACCTAATATTGGCTTACAGCATTGGATGTGTGCCACAGCAGAGATGTGAAAGGGTCAGAGCTCACTTTCCCACAGCAGGGTTTGTCAATGCTACTTTTGCCATCGTTACAGGTAGGCACTGAAAAATGTTGCTGGCCTTGCAGATGGTACACAAAGAAGGTGGCTTTGAGTTCTGCTCTCACAATCCAAGAGGGCATAAAAAGGAACAGAACTATGCACCTACACCCTGCTTCATGATATCAGTTGTACAGAAGGAGTTTGAAATGCATAAACATCCATCACAAATACATTTGTGGTGCTTATGGATGCAAATATCATGGAAGTTAAGGATAAATGAGTTGGCAAGTGAAATGGCGATGGAGGAGAATACAACCAGAACACTACAGGACATTTCAGGGAAGGTGCTTATGGGTACAACATACATCCTTAGACACAGAAGAGGCCTGATACAGGGAACACTATCAAGAGACCATAAAGCTAAGTATGGACAATTAGGGCCTGTGCTGGTCCAGCCATCCTATAAGCAGCCTGCCCTGGCAAGACCTCTACAGGAGCTGAACTAACACCGCTTACAGGATGCGAAGGGAAAGCAGAGTAGGACTCTTTGTACTCCTTCAGATAAATCCCATCTCCTCTCACGGCACAGCACCAACCTTCTACAAGAACAATGAACATCATATTAGGGTTTTAACCATGAGAATCAAGATACTTAGCCTCTGCAGTCAGGATTTTGTAATCATTCATTCCTAAATTAATGACAAGTCTCACTAAGCTACATACCCCATATAACACTTTTATGAGAAAACTCTTCTGCCAGCAAATACAAAAACAATGCAAGATTTTCCATTTACTGCCAACAAGCAGAACAAATAAGCAACTCACCTTCAGTGAATTATATTTACTCAGTATGTCTGGACTTCGCAACAACACAAGCAGTTGAATTGCACAGAAGAAAAATACATGATGATATATTATAGTTTGAGTTAGAGTTATACCTGGTGACCATGCCTACAAAAAAGGTCTTGATATGCAAACCTGCTGTCCAATACATCAGTAAATAAGGAAGGCCACTGTGTCTATATAAAGTTCTATCAAGTGACAACAGAGTTGAAGATTTGTATACCTCTCTATATTGTCATCACGCATCCTAAACAGAAGCCATGTGATTAAACGAACTGAATGTAAACTATTGCATGGCGAACAAGAAAATAAATCAAAAAATACCTGATGTAACAGCACAAGATTTTAATTTGTTTGCATGGTAAACACACAGACAAATTCTTGCCTTGGATATCCTGCTTCACCACCATTTACCTCAAACAATTTAAATAGTATCCTAGTTTTAATGTAAATTTAATCACTCAGACTAAGAATGTTCCATCAGAACCGTACTTGACTCAAACCTATGTAACCATCACTGAAGTCAATGGGTCTATTTGGACCATTTAGGGTTTGGTTCCATGACGTCAAAAAGCTAACCAATGATATGACTAAAGGAAAAAAGCCTCCAATAGGCCTTAGTAACACAGCCTGTGGTATCTTTGACACAGTTTACAAGTATACCTCAGGACTATTTTGCTTTTTCTCAAGCATTTTAAATCTATTTTAAACATTGTTTCAGAGGTCAAAGCATTTTAAAATTATCAGATTGCAACTTCGTGTTTTAGGTAATGATAAAACATGGTTAAACCAGGCTTAAAGAGATGTTTAGACAGATGTCACAGTATTTTCAGAAGAATATTGTTTGAAGTAAGGAGAATCAGACATGAATATCTGCAGTGATAGATTACAGAAAGCAACCCTCCTGAATGATTGAAAAACTCTTTCTAATAACAGACTTTAGGCCACGTATTTTATTGGACTGAAGCTTTTTAATGACTTGAAATTCTAATTTCTTCAGGAAAATTTATTTTATATCTCTATTTCAGCAAGGTGGGAAAATATTTTTCTTCAGCTATATCATACAATACAATGCTTAGAGTTTGGTCTTAAGTTCTTGGAAGTATTTACTTGCTAATTAAAGTACACGTAATTTAATTCTTCATTTGATTGATTTAGTAGAAAAGCATTAATGTCCAAAAAGCTGAAACTATACAAATTAAAATTAGAAAAAGGGCAGTAAGTTTAATCAACCATGCAAACAAGTTACCAGCATAACTACTGATTCCTCTTTCCAGAGGTTTTCAAGATTAAATGTCTTTCTGTAAGGGATATTTCAATTATCCATAAGTTATTGGTTCAAAGTTTAACTATATAAAATATAGAAGTCCCCAGTAGATGGCTGGGCCAGATTATGTAGCAGAATGTTTTTACTTTACCCCTGTCCCACTAACACTATCTCTTAAAAGAAAGTCCCTCTCACCAAAAAGAGTGATACATCCCTTTTATTTTGTGGTCTTGAAAAATTTACTCATTCACTTGAGAGTCTGCTGTATTGCTTCACACCTGTGACTCATGACTGTATCATAGACATACAATTTACTCAGAATTTACTCAACATATCAGCTGAACTCTTAATCTCACTAAAAATCCTTGTTTGTCGATTATTTCCAGGAGTCATTAAATGCTAACAGGAATGGGTCAATTCATGACGTGGTAGAGATTTATGCTCTCCTTATGTACTTAAGGAGAGTAAGAATTTTAAATATTCGGAACATATAAACATAGGGCTTAATTTCTACCCCTCTCCACACTGTCAGGTTGTTATGCTCTTATGTCTTCATAGCATACTACACGGTAAGCATTCTGGAAATGTCACAGAATCACGGAATGTCCTGGATTGGAAGTGACCCATAAGGATCATGAAGTCCAACTCCTGTCCTTGCGTAGGACAGCCAAGATTCACACCATGTGTCTGATGGCATTGTCAAAATGCTTCTTGAGTATTGTCAGGCTTGGCGTAGTGACTGCTTCCTTGGGGAGCCTGTTCCAGTGCTCCACCACCCTCTGGGTGAAGAACCTTTTCATAATATCCAACCTAAACTTCCCCTGGCACATCGTCCTGCCATTCCCCCTGGTCCTAAGTGTCAATGCAGCCAAGGTGCTTCTGAGGCAAACAAAAGCTGCATAACAGAAAGAAAATTTTACTTAGATTCTCACCTTCTGTTTAATTTTTTTTCAGAATGAGGGGAGGTCTACCCCTTAGAGTAGATGAACAGAACCCTGAAGAACAGCTATGATCAGAGCAAATAGATGTATATGGTCAGTAGTCTGTGCAAGTTCTATGATTCTGTTAGATCCCTGTCTACATCAGTGAATACAGGATGACAGTGCAAAGACAACATCAGAAAAATGGTCATTCTTTGTGAGGCACATTACCTTCCCCCTGGTTTGACCTCTAGAGATTTTGTCATACTCCATTCTACAGAGCAATTACTTTCCAGACTTGATGTGGACATTCAAATTCAAAAGTATTTCCCTCTCTGTTTTTTTTTTCCCCTGCAGCTAATATAAACAAATAAGCAAGGGCTTGAGGTCTGAACTTCAAGATGAAATGCATTTACAAAACTTTATTTCTGAAGACCTCATACAGACTATTAGCAAGTTTGTCATTTGTCAATGGCTATATGTCGGATAGCTCCCCATAAGCTTCAATATACCTCTATATTCAGTTTTGATATAAACCATCACTCTTCATGTATTATCATTTAGTGTAAGAGGAATCATTATCCCCTCTTTGTATAAAGAACAATGAAACATACTGCATAAATTAATGCTGGAGTTCCAAAAGCTTCTCTTATCTTCTAGAACATATTCTCACCATTATCTTCCTACTTCCCAAGGAAATCTAGACAATGCACTATTTGGTACAGATCACTAAGTCAACAAAAATTAGGGTTACTAGCTGGCCAATTAAGAATTAATTTATTTGTTATATCATTTTGAGAAGACCCACTGCCTTACTAATTAAAGTGTAAATATTGGCAAAGTAGGTTATATTTACTACACAGGTACCAAGGACATGTTTGTGTTTCAGCCTACATTTCAGCCTTACTTACGTGACATTCAACTTTTCATAGCTCTTTTTAACCTAATCATATATTTTATAGTTTCTAAATGAGGATTTCCTGATTTTTGTCTGTATTCTGTTCTATATAACATCCAGATAATCTATTCTTCACTATAAATGAGTTGTTAATGATGGGAAAAAAATGAACTCTGTATAATCAAATTGTAATTAAACCTTGACCTATGACTTTTCAACAGAGCTGTTCCAAATAAGAGTTCTACCACTTATTTCTAGCAAAGATATTATATTATTGCCCAAAGATATAGCACTGTGGTCAGTTATCATCTACATATAAATTTGGAACTACTTCACAAGTCATTTCACCATAAACTTTAAAGTAAAATCTCTATTTATAACTCAACTAATCATGACAACAGATAGTTGGCGTATGCATGATACTAAATTCAGAAGATCTTTCCCTTAGTGACAGGTAAGTAAGTTTACAGTATTGCTAATATTTTGAGGCTTTAGTAGGATAACTTGAGAGACCCTTTGAAGCATGGACTAGATCAACGGCATGACTCAACATAATAAAATGGAAAAGAAAGGAAGATATGTCATGTAAAAGATCATTTTCTGTTGTTCCTTACATCGTCTCCACTAAGTTTGCTAGATAGAGTCTTAACAAAACATATATAAGAAGGATGTACCTACAGGTATTCAGCACAAATTCATTCAAACAATTCAGATTCACAAAAATATCTTAAAATACTAGCCTAGCTACTTTCCCAAAATAAAGAAAAAAAGCTGCTTATTCTTGAAATAATATCATAACTGTCTTTCTGAATCTGTAGGCCAAGTTATAGCTGGCAGGGTTAGGTGTTTAATCGGTTACTTGTTTCAACCCTCTTTGCTCTGTTTGTTTGCAAAATATTCTTGGCATATGAAGCCTGACAGATTTTGCCTTTACCTAAGAAAAATCAGTTTGCTAAACTTAGCTTTGTTTGTACAAATTTTCTGTGAGGGTCTGACTTCATTAAAAGGCCAACTGTTTGCAGCTGGTATAAAAGAAAACAAAAATACAGATTTTGTGTGTGTACTAGGATTTCATTATCAGCTTCCCCTCCTCTGTTCCAATTAATGAAATTGAGCTCTCATTATTGTAAGCAGGGGATGATAGAGTTCAAATGAAGGACACAGGTCTAATCCATATCTAGGTCTTCATATTCCTCGGGAAAATATATGGGCAGAGTTCCAGAATTAGCACATTGTTGGAAGAAAAGCTAAAGATCTCAGGTTTTACTTCCTTCTAAGTCTAGGTTTTGCCCTTCCTGACTTTTTCAATGGGTCCTCTACTCCCCT
Organism: Podiceps cristatus; assembly: GCA_000699545.1. NCBI lineage: Eukaryota > Metazoa > Chordata > Aves > Podicipediformes > Podicipedidae > Podiceps > Podiceps cristatus. The sequence continues at coordinate 9,366 of JMFS01029292.1, read as the reverse complement.
GCTCAGAGGTTCATGATTTCAGCCCTATGAGCTTTTGGAAGAAGCATTTAAGCTGGAACATAGGAAGTTCCGCACCAACATGCGGAAAAACTTTTTCACAGTGAGGGTGACAGAGCACTGGAATAGGCTGCCCAGGGAGGTGGTGGAGTCTCCTTCACTGGAGATATTCAAGTCAAGGCCCGCCTGGACCCCTATCTCAGTGCTATGTCCTAGGGAGCCTGCTTTGGCAGGGGGGTTGGACCCGATGATCTCTCGAGGCCCCTTCCAACCCCTACAATTCTACAATTCTATGATTCTATGATTCAGTAACCTTCACTTTTTACTTTTCTTTGTATTAATTACAGCTGGAGGGAGTCTTTTAGGTGGAACATTTATGGCAGATGTCACAAAGTAAGGCAGACTTAAGTCTTCCTTTTCAGGACAGTTTTACTTTCCCTTTATTGCTGTAGGAATGCAATCTTCTCCCCAAGTGTATTACACTGGTCTTTAGAAAAAGTATGTGAGAAGACGTACTCATCGGTTCTGCTACATGATTCCTAAACAGTCCGTGCAATGTCTTTAAGCATCAAAATGCATTAAGACCATTTTGATGATGTAATAATATACAAGAAAGTCTACTCTGCATTCTACTTCTGTACATAGTGGCTATACATTTATTCTTCTATTTTAAAAAATGGACAAATTGCCTCACAGTTGGGTTCCTAACATTTACTGTAGATTCCTTCCCTTTCCTCCAATGTAACTCAGTCTGTTTCCTCTCTCTCTCTCTCTCTCAAAAAAAAAAAGGGGGGGGGGATGTGAGGAAAAAAAAAGATGTTAGGCATCATGGAATGCAATTCAACAGTCATCTGTTTTTCCTCAGTTTAGGCATTTCTGATTTCTCTCTACTTTGAAATACGATTGCAGACATTAATTTTAATGCTGCAGATACTTTAAGAGAGGCCTTGAGAAGCAGGAAGGTACATACACTAGCCACATTAGGAAACATGGGCTAAAAGCACACAGATTCTCAGTTTACGTGTTTCTAATTTGATATTGCAACATAATTTGCATTGTGAATTTTCCAGTGTTGTGTATAGTCTTCTTGGAACCATGTGATTACATATGCATTTTTACATAACAGTAAAATGTATCTTGGCTTCCTCCTCACATAACTGATATAGCACTTCAGCCTATAGTTACCAGAAGCACTTTTTAAGGGGTTGTTTTGTTTTAATAACAGCTGTCTATTTGATACTGTCCAAGACCCCTTTTACAGTGAGGAATCCCCAGCCAAGGCAACATTACTAACCTTTCATGCTGCCATCATGTCTAAAGAACTGCCTTCATGTTGAGAAAAGAGCCTCGAAAGCACTTTAGGAGACTCTTCCTACACCTCTCAAGTGGATGTTCTGCAAGGCAGGAGCTGGGGGGGTCACTCCCACTGTAAGAGAAGATCAGGTTTGTGACCACCTGAGGAACCTGAACATACATAAGTCTAGGGGACCTGACAAGATGCATCCCAGAGTCCTGAGGGAATTGACTTATGTAGTCACCAAGCCACTGTCCATGATATTTGAAAAGTCATGGCAGCCAGGTAAAGTCCCTGGGGACTGGAAAATGGGAAACATTACCCCCATTTTTAAAAAGGTTAGAAAGGAGGACCCTGGGAACTAGACCTGTCAGCCTCACCTCTGGGCCTGGGAATATCATGGAACAGAACTTCCTAGAAGCTGTGCTAAGGCACATGGAGGCCAGGGAGGTGACTGGAGACAGCCAGCACAGCTTCACCAAGGGCAAGTCCTGCCTGACCGAACTAGTGGCCTTCTACGATGGAGAGACTACACATCCGTGAACAAGGATGTATGTCATCTATCTGGACTCCTGTAAGGCCTTTGACATGGTCCCCCACAACATCCTCTTTATCTCTCTAAAGCTTTATCTCTCTAAATTGGAGAGAGATGGATTTTATGAGTGGACTGTTTGGTGGATGAGGAACTGTTTGGATGGCTGCATCCAGACGGTAGTGGTCCCCATCTGATTCAATGTCCAGATGAAGATCAGTGACAAGTAGAGTCCCTCAGAGGTCTGCACTTGGACCAGTACTCTTTAGTATCTTCACCAATGACATATAGACACTGGGATTGAGTGCAGCCTCAGTAAATTTGTGGATGACACCAAGCTGAGTGGTGTGGTGGACAAGCCTAAGGGATGGGATGCAATCCAGAAGGACCTGGATAAGCTCAAGAAATTGGCCCAGGTGAACTTCATGAGGTTCAACAAGGACAAATGCAAGGTCCCACACCTGGGTCAGATCAATCCCTGTTATCAATACAGGCTGGGGGATGAAGGGATTGAGACCTGACCTGCCGAGAAGGGCTTGGGACTACTGGTAGATGCAAAGCTGGACATGAGCCAGCAATGTACGCTCACAGCCCAGAAAGCCAACTCTATCCTGGGCTACACCAAAAGCGTGGACAGCAGGTCAAGGGAGGGGATTCTGCCCCTCTGCTCTGCTCTGGTGAGACCCCACCTGCACTGCTGCGTCTGCTCTGGGGCCTTCAGAGCACCTCTCCTATGAGGACAGGCTGAGAGAGTTGGGATTGTTCAGCCTGGAGAACAGAAGGCTGCAGGGAGATCTTATTGTGGCTCTTCAGTACTTAAAGGGGGCCTAAAAGAAAGAAGGGGAAAAACTTTTTAGCAGGGCCTGCTGTGACAGGACAAGGGGTAATGGTTTTAAACTGAAAGAGAGGAGATACAGACTAGACATTAGGAAGGAATGTTTTACAAGGAGGGTGGTGAAGCACTGGCACAGGGTGCCCAGAGACATGGTAGAAGCCCCATCCCTGGAAACATCTAAGGTCAGACTGGATGGGGCTCTGAGCAACCTGATCTAGTTGAGGATGTCCCTGTTCATTGCAGGGGGGTTGTACTAGATGATCTTTAAAGGCCCCTTGCAACCCAAACTATTCTGTGATTCTATGATTCTAAAGAGCAAAAGATGCTTGAGGATCTAGTCCATTAGTTGTTTCATTAACCTGGCAGAAAACAAAATCATATACATAGGTAAAAAAATCATGTTAAAATACAGCATTGCCTCAGAAATAGCCTAAGGTTACATGAAATGTCACCAGATGGCACTATTAACATAGTCTTCAAGTTCTTTTAAGCATGTGAGCCAGTTTTCAGCCTTAAAGAAAGCATACCTATTTTATTGCTGTTGTTTTTGGTTGTGAGGTGCACGGAAGTCATTGCAGACAGCAGACTCTTGTGACAGCCTGGAGGGCAAAGTCCCTCCCAGAGAATTAAGCAGTAGCAAAGACACAGACTATGACTCCTGGGTTTACAGCTCATTCAAGGGAGTTGGGCTTGCAAGACTTCTCTGAGCTCACTGAGGACCACAGACCTCTTTTCTGTGTCTTTCCACAGGGAAAACTGCTGTCTTCAGAGGTATGGTCTGTTGTCAATGAGCAGGGTTGAACTACTATGTATGTTGATGCAGCTGTAATGTCATTGCTGTTGCCCATGAATAAAACCTCAAATTAAGTACACACAGACTTTCCTCCTTCCAGTCTCCTAGGAGAGGCTGTATTCTTTTCACTCTGAATATAAAATGCTAACAGTGACAGAGAAGAAGGTGTATGCTAGAAAGTCATCTAAGTTTACTCAGCTTTTGCAGTGATGCAAGGTGTACAGCAAATCTTCCCTTAAAGTGACATAACCTGGTGCTGCCATTCAATGTACAGGCAATTCACGTACTTTAAACATTTGGAAGAGATTCTGAAAATTATGTATCTTGTTCTTTGCATCACTTCCATAATGAGTCCTAAATTATTCTGTTTATACAGTTGAAAAATTATAGAGCTAAACATGTTCAACTGGACAGTGTAATGACAATATTTCAGAGGACTCAGATTTTTGTCTTAAACAATGTTCATTCCTGTTTTAATATTTCATAACCCTGAGTCAGAAACACTGAAGAGGAAAACATCAATGAACATCGTGCAAGTACAGTCTGCTACTTCTCCTTGGCTCTTAGACACCTTGGCATAGTAGAGTCCTCAGAAAGATACTCCTCAGACATGAAGTTTTGAAAATAATTTTTTAAAATCCAGAGACTGCTATATACAGTAATGAAGATGTTCCATATCTCTATGGAACACTAGCCAGTAGTATCCTGAAAGCCATCATTCAGAAATATCAGGTTACCACCTCTGACTGGGGTGAATTATTCTACATAATTCAGATTTATTATAGAAATCCCAACTCTTCTGACAATTGTCTCAAAGAATGTGCCGAGGGGTATAATGAGTAACTCTTTGCATTAGAAAGACTCACAGGACTTCGTGTCCCAGGAAGCATCAGGTCACAATGAACTGTACAAGATGATTAGGGTCGACCATCATCAGTCTATGTGCAAGCACTGCTGTGGTCGATTGCCAAGTCAACCATAGCAAAATATACTCAGTAATAACCATTCATATCTGATGTGCTAACTAGGAGTTTAGCTACTTAATTTGTATTGAAGTAATTGTGAGACTTTTCATCTATCAATCTAATTCCACAGAAAATTAAATCAAGCCAGAGTATCTTGATAAGAGACTGTAATGACATGCATGTTAGTGGTTCATTTTGTTGTTGGCTTCATAAGAAAAGCTCAGAACTTGTATCTGAAACTAGCTAGAAAAATTTTTGTATTTTAAAAATCTGAGTCAACAGCCATGTGCATTTTAAATTAAAGGACACAATATTTTGTGATCGTTCTTTTCCATTCCATAGTCAGCCTATGAGTTTAATTACTGAAGATGAATTAAACAGATGAAATATTTAAAAAAGCCAAACCTACCCATCTTCTCCTTCTCCCTCTATTAACATTGTCCAGTATTTTTATTATATTTGGTCTTGTACCTACAACATGTTACTGTACACATCACACTGAGACTACGCAGACCTATGCAAACAGTCCTGAGAAATGGGTAAGTCACATGTCCTGTAGAATTCCTTCTCTCTCCCTGAACTAGGCACTTAAGAGATTACAAACCACTGCAGCAAAGCACAATTCTCAGACATCCTGAGAAACTGAGGCCAAGGTGAAAGCTACACTTTGTCAGAAAACTTAAGAGCCTCCCAAGAAGTTCTTTTCTCTGTCAGTGCTTTATCTGTCCCAGCCAGGCAATTAATTACATGATACCCCATGGGACTGTCTCTTTTTTAATTAGGAACAGTCCAACCTGAATAAAATAACGAAGATACAGCTGGCCACAGCTGTGCTCCCATAAATCAGTATTTCGGGAGATGAAGAGCAAGCCTGTGAAGCTGACAGAATAGTCTGAAACAACCAGGACACAGCTCACAGAACAGAGCCCCTAGGATACAGCAGAGATACTCATTCACTGCTCACTCCTAATCCTGCTTGCCCTGCACCAGTCTTCATCCTGTATGGGACAGCAATCACTGGTCCTTACTGCTCAGTTCTAGTTACTGTTTTTTAACCATTTGCCCATGGTCTGTTTAGGTTTCCATTCCAGACCAAATCCAAATTTGCAGCACAGGCTCCTGAGATTGCTGGTTTCAGCCACTGGCTGTCGGATGCTCTTAACAAGTCTTTTGAAACAGTGCATTTCTTGTCTTCTTTGATCTGGACCATAATTTACCCTGATCATGATACCAAACTGTACCCTTGACCATTGCCTAGGTCTGACCACTAAAATTGTATATGTCTATTGCCAACAGAGATTTCCCAAACACTTCAGTTATTTTAACTTTAGGGACAATATGAAAGTCACATTTTTTTTCTGTTGTTGTTGGGACTGGAAAAATGTACTTTTCTTATCTCCCCTGTACTCAAAAACACTTGAGTTATTCTGCTCAAATCTGCATAAACGCTAAGACTATAGGCATAAATGATAAATGTCATTGATGTATGTACTCAGGAATGCATGAAAATAGATTCTGTTTCTTCCCGTATTCTACTTTCCTCTGTATTCTGACATTTTTTATTAGATCCACTTGATATTTGTGTAGATAAGCACCACTGCAAAAGACCTTTGAAGTGGAAAATAAAGCCAATTATATTATAGGAGCACATGGCAGTCTGATCTATGAGATATGTGGATGTCGCTCTTGTAAAACACTGAGTTTAGAAAGAAACAACGACCACTAAAAAATGGGAGCTGCCTCTCACTGCAAACAGAATTGTTATGTGGGTCACATCGTCCAGCTGCAGAAAGATCTAAGATTCTGGAGCAACATCACATGCAATGACACATGCTTTGACATAATAAGGTTGTTTTCAACACATGGAAACTACTGGGGCAAAAGAGTGCAGGCTGCTTATGCCTTTCATTAAGAACTGGACTTTTAACTTGATGGCTGGACATTTTCTTTTATTTTTTTTCCCCCCAGTCCTGTGGGATGCTTAGAACTATTTAATACTTCACTGTTTGCAATGGACGAGTCGCTCTGTTGTTAACGGATGCCTTTCCTTTAGGGTACCAGACGTCTCACAGTTCCCACCACTGTTACACAACTTTTCAACTAGGATAACAGGCCTGTTCATTTCTAAACTGCTTAAAAGTAGGCAGCTAAAAACTGTACTTTACAGCCAGCCCTTCAGGTGGTTCAGTCTTGTTGCAAGTCAAGGGCTTTCTGAAATTCAGCTGTTCAACTGGAGTCAAGGAACACTGTCTTCAGTCAGCATCTTACTGCAAAAAGCTAAGTATCGCATGGCATGAAGCTCAGAGACTTCAGATTGTTCATTTTCCTAACTGTGAATTCCTATTTGTGAGTCAGAACTGTTCAGCTTGAAAGCCACTGTAATTAAGCTGACATGCCATTCAGTGACCTTGGCATAATCCTAATGAGATCTAAGTCACAGACAACAATTACTGGAAAAATAGAGGTACAGTTCAAACAAAGAAGAAAGTACTAACATTTTCCGTGAGCAAGATCAATGTACTTTGCAGTAGAGAAACATAATAAACTGCTTTATCGGCTAAGTCTCTTTATCCACCACAAAAAGTGGCTTGTACCTGGACAGTACCTCTGGCAACAGAATCAGGCAAACAAATTACTCAAGGAGATTAATTGACTGCAAACTAAGGGCCTTACAGCATTTCTTTCAACAGACAAAACACAATGCAGGCATGCCTTTTAAAACAGTCAGGAATCAATACTACTCCAGAGTCAGCTGAGTTTCATAGTTACTGTTGTACACTGGCAGGTGAGGAAATGCCACTTATCCATGCTGCTGTCATTCCCATTGATAGTCTCCTGCCCAAGGTGAGAAGTCAGTTTTGTTGTCTATTTGAGAGGTTATCAGCCCTTGAAACACAGAGGTATTTTCTTCTGCTTACAACTAACTCAAAAATGCATTTTAAAAGAAGGTTACCAATTGATTGGTCTGTACAGCAACACTGAAAAAGCTTCCATGTTTAAGAATGCTTTTATTTGACTGATGGCAGGTTTTATATTAAAAAAGGGAAATATATGCTTAGTATCTTAATAAAACAAAGTTTTTAAGCAGATACTCCAAGATTAGCAAAAAAAAAACCAACAAAACAAACCAAAACAAAAACTTAATGAAGTTGTTAAGCAATGACAGCCATTTTTATTAGAAAAAGTCAAATGACAGGACAACATACACTGTTCTGTTATTTCAGCCTTATTTAAAATGTACAAATCCAGTTGCCAACTGGAATTTCAATGCGGGTTTAGCAAGATGAGACTCCTGTTTACAGCTCTAGCACATTCAGGTTTAGTTATTCTCAGAGGGTATGGTGATACTTGGGACTTAATTTCTGTTCAAATATTTCTGAATCATCCAAGTTTCTCAAAAGAAATCTGTTATTTCTGTGAAAGAATTAGTGTTTTGCAACTTAGCTATTTGTAGTGGCCCAACCCTGTGTTACTTTTCAGTACATCTCTACCAGTCGAATTAATGTTCTGTCATCCATATGCAAGGTGGCATAATTCCTCAAACAGATCAGAGAAAAGCCTGTCATCCTCCCCAACATGTGGGTATTCTGAAACATCACCGCTTGAACCAAAGGGCATCCACACTAAGGCTAACATATTTTTCATTACCACAAACCACGAAGACCATATACTTGTCAAATAACCAAGACTGAGATATTTTGTTTTGTGTTCTAACAGGCAGCAAATGGAGTCAGTGTGTTTTACACAAGAGATTATGAAGAGACATTTATAACATACAAAAATTGAGCTTTCTGAAACTGAAGCTCTCAAAAATCAAAATGTCTGTTTACATGCACCTTATGAAGCAAAACCAAGCAAAACAGGTTTTAACAGCTTCTTTATATAAGAATGTGATTCGTAATTAGCTCCAGATTCTAAAACATGAACTTGTGTGGAAAGCAAATGAGGCCAAACTTCTCATTTCCTAGGATGGATCCCCTGTGAGATAGGTGTACTATACACCTGCGTGCCTGTCAGGATGCATGTCATTAACTTTTCTTGAATAATGAAACAATGGCATGATAAAATCCATCTGACCTCCTGAATACCATCAGAAAGTGGTTCCAAGTGCTAGTGACATTTTCCCCAGGAGGCCACGTTCAAGGATGGTCAGGTATTTCACTGTGAAGTGCTCAACGTCCTCCAGAAAATACAGCAGAAACACCCTGTGTATCTTTGTTGTAAGGACAGTGACCAAGCTCTTTGCTGCTTCCCTACCGTTCCATCTCATTTCTTACTTCAGATGCAATGCTCTTACCCATAATCAATTGTTGATTTATAGCAAGGTTCAGTTTTTGGACTATGGGAGCCAATGTGTAAATTTAACAGATTCAAGTGCATTTTACAAGGTCATGATTAACTAGGAAAAACCACTTCCCATTCTAACAGGTTTAGGTTTTGGTGTGGGTTTTCTTGGGTGTCCCGTTCCCCCCGTCCCTGTCCCCCCACCCCAGCAAATACAATACACTCCAGAATTTTCCTGTCAAAAAATTGGGCTAATTTACAAAAAATGCCAAACATTTTAAAAATCAGGCTTATTGAAAAACAATCAGGATGTTTTATGATTCTGACAGTTCCTTCTCATATGCAGTCAACAGATACATTTTACAAGCCATCAAAATACTAATATTTCACAAGTTACTGCCTATTAGCTGAGTTGTAGTTTACAACGTGTATATAACCAGCCTATTCCAAATACAAAATAAAATGCATCCCAGGAGCTCTAGCGGATTAAGTGTTCAGAAATTATGATTTACTATGGCTTTGCAGGTGGCTGGTAACATGGAAAGCTCTGGTAATAGAATAATTTGAAATTGAATGCCTATATCTGTAGATTAGCTCACCTTCTGACACTACAAAATCTTGCATGTAATTATATATATAATTATAATAATATATATATATTGAGAG
>JMFS01029291.1:0-30273 GCA_000699545.1 Podiceps cristatus | reverse complement strand
ACCCAGGGTGCCTTGGCTAAAGCCAGGCGGGGCTTGCTGCAATTCCCAGCGTTCTGGGGTCCGGGATTCGGCGTGCACAGCGCCAGGCTGCAGCTGCGCCCCAGCCCAGCCAAGGGGAAGTGTCACTGGGGACTAGAAATTGGGTGGGAGACAAAAGTCTTTGGGAATACGTGGCTAATTTTAGACAAGGAGGAGCTCGTTTAACAAGCTTTGGTGTCCAGGTGTTGGTGTTTTCTTTTAAAACCACCTGGAAAAGTTGAGTGGCATTTGCAACTAGTTCAGCATTTCAGTTATTCAAGACAGATTTCCAAGAGCCCTCACCAAGGGCAAGGAGAGGGGTCAGTACTGACACTTGTAAAACAAAACACACATTGAAAGGACAAATATCTTACAGTTTAATGATGTCAGAGACACCAGCAACGCTGGTCTCTTATTTGTGCTTACATAGACTGTTTCAGGGTGACACTATCCTGTGTGCTGACCTGTCAGAGACCGGGAGAAGAGCCCACGTCGAGCCCAGTTGGAGGAACGGCCCCTTTGGTGTCAGAGTAGCAGCAGCCGAATCAGCCTTCAGGGTTCCAGCTTTAGCAAGGGCACATACTAAGGGCACAAAGAGCTTCCTACAGCTGTGCCTGCTGTACCTATTTGACCTTCTTGCTGTTCTTCCTGAAGAGCAGTCGTGTTTCCCTCCTCTTTGGAGAAGGCTCTGTCTTGTACCTAGCAGCAAGAGCATGTGGATGAGCGGGGAATGTCCTGGGTGTCCCGTGACGCTACAGGTAGCTCCCTGCTTTCCACCTCCACCTGAGCAGGAACCAGTCTTCCTGCTGTCCTCAATGCCAGGCTCAGCTCAGCAGTGAGAGCAGAAGATCTACCTGTCCAGGGTCACCTTCTAAGCTCTGAACCAAGCGACTAGCAAAAGATGGAGAAAAAACATTCACAGAAACAGGCCAGCCAACATGACCAGAGAGAGCTGCTTGGTGGAGGGAGCTTGCAGTTACCAACACACTATCATCTGTGTGGGCAGGAGGGCTGGAGCACCTCTCCTACGGAGACAGGCTGAGAGAGTTGGGGTTGTTCAGCCTGAAGAAGAGAAGGCTGCAGGGAGACCTTATTGCAGCCTTCCAGTACCTGAAGGGGCCTGCAGGAAAGCTGGAAAGAGACTTTTTAGAAGGGTGTGTTGTGACAGGACTAAGGGGAAGGACTTTAAACTGGAAGGGGGTGGATTTAGATTAGACATTAGGAAGAAATTTTTCACTCTGAGGGTAGTGAGACACTAGAACAGGTTGCCCAGAGAAGCTGTGGATGCCCCATCCCTGGAAATGCCCAAGGCCAGGTTGGACGGGGCTTTGAGCAGCCTGGTCTAGTGGGATGTGTCCCTGCCCGTGGCAGGGGGGTGGCACTAAATGGTCTTTAAGGTCCCTTCTAACCCAAATGGTTCTATGATTCTATGATCTGTGCTTTGAAGATGCCTTAAAATGAGCAGATTACAGACAGAAAAGTAGTTTTTGTTCCTTAGAATTACTTCAGGAGGCCACACACAAAAAGCCTGTCCCTATGGCAGTGGTACAGCAAACCAGCTGGGCTGGCGAGGGACAGGCCTGGGGCCAGCTCTGGTTTCAGCTCCGGAGGGCTGCCCAAGGATACAGCTGTACCAGCAGTGCCCAGGCTGGGAATCTGGAACCAGAACAGGGCTGTGACACTTAAGATGATAAAGGTCTCCAACCTGACCAAAGATTTTATAGGAGTCTAAAGAAGTCGTCAGTGACATGGGGAAGGTGGCTAGGGAATAAGACTCACTTTGGTATACGAGAGCTAGGGAGGAATTAATTGTGCTATCGCATAGCAAGTTCAGAACAAATGAAGAGCAGCACTTTTTCAGTAACGCTGCTCCCAATAGCAGCAGGCTGCTGGAGTTTGCTGGGCTGGCTCTTGGCTCTGACACCGGAGCTCAGTGCTGGAGGGAGGAGAACAGTTGCTATGCAATCACCCAGAGCTTGACAGCAGACACTACAGAATGCGCAGGGGCCGTAAGACAGAGCTGCTGAGCGGCAGACAGTGATTTCACACAGCGAGGGAAGGGGCTCCAGGCACTGCCTCAGCCACAGCAAGGAACAAAAATGACAAAGATTGCAATGAACATCTCCCACCACAGCCTGAGAAATGCCATCAGAGAGGCCTGCTGGAGATCTTGGAATTAGAAGATGAGGAGGAAGATAGCTTTAAGGGATAAAATAAATGCTTGGGGTGGGTAAACAGGTCAAGAGAAAGCACAGTAGATTTTCTCTTTCATCCTACAGAACTGGGTGATATGTGCTACTTTGCTGTCACCAAGAGGGCAGAGGTTTTGAAAAACAAACATCCTTTCCAGCTTCCTCATCTAGGTAGGCTCTGCAGCCTTGTGGACATTCAAGCGGCATGTTAACCAGACTTTAAGAGTCAGTCCAGACAAAAGGACGGGATTTTTGCAAGGAAGTAACCCTGCTTAGAGCTATTCTGGCACTAGGCGCTGGACCTAGCCTCTGGCACGTGCACCTACAGGTGTTTAAGGATTCATTGACTCATTACCACCACACGCTCTCCTCTGTGTTCTAAAACCTTCCTTTCCACTGCCAGCTGTTCCAGGATGGTCTTCTGCAGCAAGGGTGCATTCACTCCTCTTACAACAGATACCAATTCTCCTCCCTGAAAGGTGTGAAAAGCAAGTCAGTTAGTAAGTGCTCAAGTGCTCCCCTACGAAGAGAGGCTGAGGGAGCTGGGCTTGTTCAGCCTAGAGAAGAGAAGGCTGCGGGGGGACCTCATTGCAGCCTTCCAGTACCTGAAGGGAGCGTACAAACAGGGGGGGAACCACCTTTTTAAAAGGGTAGATAATGGCAGGGCGAGGGGGAATGGACTGAAACTGAAGGAGGGCAGAGTTAAATTAGATATTAGGGGGAAGTTTTTTACAGAGAGGGTGGTGAGGTGCTGGAACAGGCTGCCCAGAGAGGTGGTGGATGCCCCCTGCCTGGAGGTGTTCAAGGCCAGGTTGGATGGGGCCCTGGGCAACCTCATGTAGGTCCAGGTCTGGAGCTTGGTGTCCCTGCCTATGGCAGGGGGGGTGGAACTCTATGATCCTTGGGGGCCCTTCCCACCCCGACCTTTCTATGATTTCTATGATTCTAAGTGGTGCCCTCTGGGCTGTGGAAATCATCACAGCAGCACATCACATACCGTATTATGTACCAGGCCTTCCTCCCCAAAAGAGCTGCTCTGCTCCAGAACAAACGGGGAAACTTTGGAACAACCTTCTTGGTTGCTCCTGATCAGTCTTAGGATGAACCAAAGCAGCTTCTGAGAGGAGCGAGGTCCTGCAGTAGCAGGAGGCTGAACCTGAAGACCCTGCAGGGCAACACACGCACACCTGCCAACAGGCATGAGCGCTGCTCACATGGACTCAGCCAGCCACAAGGCCCTGCGGACACATACGTGTTTCAGTAAGTCACAGGGATCCCTGGGTGTGAATGATAGGGATTTTCATGATTAAGAGTCCCCCTCCATGAGAGGGTAAGGGCCATGAAATACAGCCATCCATCACAGGCTACATTGGCCTCCTCCCAGCTGAAAGAAAAAAAAAACAAAAAGCTTGACAAACTCTAGCTAGAGGAGTTGCAGTAGCTTTGTGCAATGTCTGCCTTTCATCCACCTGTACAATTTAAACTATCTTCATTCATAACTTGATCTCTCATTCTGTTTTTTTAATAAAACAAAATAAACCAAAATTAATTTAATTAATAAACCAAAGCAGAAGGTTTTTAAATGTAAACTCCAACTGAATATTACCCACGCAGCACTTGATCCCCAGTAGATACCAGCAGATACAGAGCAAACAAAACTGTGCTGTCAGACATGGAAAAAAAAAAATCTCTCAAAAAGGACAGTTGTTCCCACTGGCAAGTCATATTTATTGATATGCAACTCCTGTAAAAATATTTTCACTTACTGCATAAAACAGAAAGACAGGCTGGCATTTTCCTCTGTACTTTTCCAGAGCATCAATGGAATCAACTTCAGCCTAAAAGGGATGTAAAATAAAACAGAAAAGCCTTTCTAGAAAAGCCTTTCTGCTTCAGAGGAATACACCTGCCTGGACTGACATTCTCAGCTGGCTGACACTCATCCCCCATGTACAGCAAAACACCTTGGGGTCCCAGTCTTACTGGTCAGAGCCAGGGTCACAAAGAGCTCCCAGCTCGGTACCAGAGACCCAAAAAGCGGGCAGATGTCTGGCAGACCTCACCCGCAAGGCTGGAACAGCAGCTCTTGTGAAGCAGGGATATCTATCTCACAGCAGCTTGCCTGAGTGAATCCCAGAGGACATTGTCTACAAGGAGCAGGGAAGCAGCAGGAAGAGCCATGGTGGCAGCAGGAGGCTGCAGGGAGTGCTGAGCAGGGGCCTCCATGGGAAACCGACGTCTCTGCCAGCAACCAAGAACTGGCTTTCAGCGGGGAAAGGCATTTAAACACAGAATGACAGCATGACTGAGGTAGGGAGGGACTTCTGATGGGCTTGAATCCAAGCCCCTGCGCAAAGCAGGGCTAGTCCCAGTGTTGTAGGAGGTTGCTCAAGGCTGCGTGTTCTGAGTTGGGAGTTCTGAGCATCTCCAAGAATCAGTATGCCACAGTCTTTCTGGGAGCCTGTCCCAGCGTCTAATCACTCCTACATCCTTTTTTTTTTTTCCCCCTTCCATCTACTTGGATTTTTCCCTGCCGCAACTTGATCCCATTGCCTCTTGCTGTGTACCACTGAGAAATGTCTGTCCGTGCTTTCCCCACTAAACAGCTGAAGCCAGCAATTCTATCTGTCTCTTAGTCTTATCTTCTCCAGGGTGAACAAACCCAGCTCCTTCAGACTCTCCCTGTACATCAGAGGGACATGTATGTTAATGACTCTGTCTAGCATTACTTTCTTAAGCAGTTGGCTGCACACTGCAGAAAGAAGTACTTTGAAAAGTTCCCTGTATCAGTAAACACACATCTACCAACAAACTTGTCACCTTGCCAAAGAACAATAGCAAGTTTATTGGCAGAGTTAAAGCAAGAGCTGGAATATGGTAAAATATGAAAGAAATTAAAAACAACGATCAGTTGTCTTCAAAGCCTCCTTTGCAGAAGAAATTTTAGAAGTACAGAACAGCTGAAGCCTCAAAATTCTTAACGATGGGAGCTCTTATTGAGGTAACCACATGTCTGCATTTGGCAGGCTCACTCACACAGCTAGAAATCCTGGACTGAATACTGGAAGGATAAATGACTTCAGCCTTTAGTTATCTGCTAATTACAGGGGGCAGGATGTTTTAAACGGTGCCAAATCAGATCTTACCACAGCAAAATGCAGGAGATCACTGCCAACATCATTCCTGATTTTTCGGAAAAGATCCACTACTGTTTTGCATGGACCACACCAGGCTTGAAAGGCATCAACAACTGCAAGCAGGAAAAATAGTAAGAATGGGGTCAAAATGGGTCAGTTTAGACACAGACCAGTAGATTGGTTTGTGCACTTTCCCACTTTGCAGTACAATCATTTGGAAGGGGACTGCAGAAAGGTGATAGTACAATAAGAAGAATCTTGAAAACCTCTGAGGATTGAGGTCTCCTCCTCTGGTGACCTCTGCAGCACCACCCTCCTGGGGAAGGAGATTTTCCTCATGACCTAGCAGAACTTCCCAGGCTGCAACTTGCGGCTGTTGCTCCCCTAGTTCTGCCTGGAGTGTGTCAGGACTCCTGTTAAGCACTAGAAGGGCTATGGATTTAATTTTGAAGTAGAAACTATCATACTCTTTCAAGGTTTCAAATGCTTGATCAGAGGATGAAATCACATTATAAAATAACAAGCTAATAATGATGTTTTGGAAGAGTCTTTAGAAGAAACATTGACATGGCTGTGGCCCTGGGGGTACCAGATTTTCTAGGGAAACTTGCTGCACGGAGGTAGAGCACATGTGGCTTACCTAATCATCCCCCTAACCTCCGTCCTTGGGAACCAGCACAGTTCCTTGCATTAGCGATAGTTGCTCCAAGCAGGTGGCTGGAGACTCCACTACTTTGATTCCCTGATAATTGTCCCAAACAAATGAGGAAGACTACAACCTCTAGCTAGTCTCATCTCTGTTAGCGTATTTCTCCCTTCCATTCAGGGCAAGAGGAACAGAGGGACGGATATATCAGTAACAGAGGGACATCCATATCAGTAGTAACTGATTCCTAACGGTACTAGAGCCCATTTAACGTAGAACAAAAGCAATCTGTTATGTTGACCAAACCCTTACCAATGAGTCCTTTGAGACACAGCATTTCTTCCCAAAGCTCCTGGCTACCGATGTTAATCTGTGTGAAAATTTTAAAACACAGCAAAAGCAACAGTAAGTCATCAGGTACTACCTGGTACTACCTGGGTGCTGCAGACATCCTGGCAAAATACTTCATGCTTGCACTTAAGATGGACTCATCTGCCCGAAGAGGTATTACCTGAGCACTCGTGAAACTCCTTTGACTGCAGTCCTCTCACCCCTGACCAGCTTGGCAGGGCCAAGCTGTGCCAAAACATGGGTGGAAGACCTCTGAGAAAAAAAACAGCTGAATTCAGATACCCTTACATGCTCTTGGTACTACATGACACCAGCTCTGAGACACCCACCAAGCAAGCCAGCTAACTCTGTAGAAAAGCTTATTGGATTAGAGACCTAAACTGTCTTACAAAACCCAAGAAAAGGCAGATGGAAAGTAGGAGCATCCAGGCAAGAGCCTTTTAGTGGCAGCAACTAATTGAACAGTCTGGCTGCTCGGGGACCCCAGCCTTAGTTTGCAGAGAGACTAAGAGCTGTTCTGGGGGGTGACTGAGGAGATGGCTCCCTACATCTTATCAGGGCATCAGCATCCCAGCTGACTGACCAGAGCCCCAGCCAAACCCACCACACTGCGGTGCGTATGGTGCAAGAGGGAAGGTCTGTAAAACATCCATACCACCTCAGGTTTTTCCTGGCACTCTCCTGCTTTTATGGCAGCACAACCCCTTGTGGGGCCGCACAGCAGGATCTGAGAGCAGGGAAGGGCTTGTTCCTTCCGTGCCTCGGCTTACTATACAGCCCTGCAGCTGTGTGGGTACCAGGAAGAGCAGCAGACAGCTGGGACAGGGTCCCTGAGCTCCCTACCAGAGCACTGCTGCTACAGAAGAAACACAAAGAGCTACTTTGCTTTCACTTAAATGGAAGACTGACACACAACGGTGTTTTCAGGCAGGCTAGCAGCCAAAACAGTTAAGAGCACTGTCAGAAAACTGGCTGGTTCTCTGCAGGCTGCCTGGATGACAGCACAAGCAGCAGGGACTTGGGGGAGAGCCACGCAGCCACTGACACCCGCTAGCCCCAGCTAGCAGGACCCTCCCCCAGGCTGGCGTGGTGCCCCAAAGCAGTGGTGAGGCAGTGGTCTGGGCTGACCTGCAGCATTCGGGGTGCTGTTTCACCCTGGTCATCCCCAGTGCACATCCGCCCTTCCTCACACCTATCTGAGACACAGTCCTCACCACATTTATAAACCAGATGATTCTCCACCAGCGGTTTCTCACCGTGCCTGCACAGAAGCTATACTACATTGTTAAGATGTTTCAGTCTTGATAAAATACGCTAGTAAATACACAGCTTTCATGATGCCTGGGCACTAGAGGGTGGTCTGAGCCCAGCATGTCTTTACCTGAATTACCAACTGCTATCTAAAGACTCCCAAAACATTGTTAACAGAAAGCATAGAAAGACCTAGCTTGGAAGGGACCTGTGGAGTCCTTAGTCTAATCCCCTGCTCAAAGTTCAGTGTTAGATCAGATTGCTCAGGGACCTACCCAGCCAAGGACGCCCTAGACAACTCCATATGTTGTGCCACATACTATATTACACCACACTTCCAATACTGTTATTAGAAAGAAAAAAATCTGCAGCAGCTTCCCCAATCTTACAGGACTTGCCCCTCAGTATGTACTTAAGGAAACACAGTAAGCTAAAAAAGGGGGGGGGGGTGTTTCTTGAGAAATGGAAGATTTGGTTTTGTTCGTTCTGAACAATGAAGATTCCTAATAATTTTCTCAGTTGGTATCACTAATCTTAACTACATTTAGTCTACGCTGAAAGACAGTAAGTTGCAATAAGGCCAGCTATTTTACAATAATTAACACCAACGTGCACTAAAGGACTGCTAAAACTGCGAAGTCATGAATTGTGAAAGTGGAAACTCCAGTGCAAATTAAATGGCCTCTTACACATCTTCCCAGGCGTCTCTGGAGGTCACACAGTACTGTTTCTCCAGGACCCTGCCTCCCTCAGAGAATGGGGAGTTGTTCAAACACCTCCGCTTGTTCTCCTGTTCAGCGCATGACCCCAAGCCTAATTTGTTCAGAGAACACCTGCACTATTAAGAAATGTAATTATTCCAAGTATCACTAGTGCTAGGACCACTCTCAGAGCATTTTACAGAATATTAATGAGTTCACATGATTTATGGTAATTTGCAATAATGAGTTCAGACACAAGTTCAACTGATGGACTTGCAAAGTAATGCCAGCACCCTTCAAAGTGCTTGGATAATTTGGATGCCCTGAGGCCACTAGGTCTTGGCTTTTATCCAATATAACCAGAACTGTTCTAGGACATCACGTCATGTCCTACGTGAAGTTCAGCTTTCATCTGCAGATGTGAACAATCCTACTTCTGCAGACTGAGACCCAGGTTTCCCTTAGTTGCCAAAGGTGCAAAGTTTGGTTGATGTTATTTTCCCCATCACACAGGAACACACTAGGACAAACAGCAGTAGAAACTATTTTTACCTTAATAAAGCAATCATCTTTCTCTTATACAAACATTCACATTTTCACCCCATGGTTTCCAATTTTTACAGCAAATAAACAAGGTTATGGAGCCCATAATCTCTTTTTTTCTTCCGATGACTGATTTCAAAACTTGAAGGAGGCTTTCATGACCTGCTTTAGCTTTTTCAATGTTTTTGCATACTAAATTGCTCTCAGAAACCCTCTCTCCCCTTTATTAACTGCAGGCAGTTATAAAGCATCATTAGGTCACTTGCAGAATGGAAGCAGGGGAAAATTCCTTTACACGTCATTGTGAAATTGGTTTTTCAGTGTTTTCAATTTTTCTAGTACCTCCTAACCTTTTCCACCTTTACAGTGATCTCTGTAAATACGTGAACTGGTCAGGAATGTTCAGTGACTCACCAAACATTCAGAACTCCGTTCTCCCCAACTTTCCTACTTCTGAACGTCCTTTGAACAATTCTCCCATATAACTCGGATGCATTTTGATGAATGAGTGCAGCCAAACCCCAGCACCAGCACATAACAGCTCTGAAATGCAACCTGTAGGCCACAGCACTGACTTTGGGGGACAGATTTGACTTGCTATGTTTTCCCATGCTTCCTACCGGCTTTCAGGAATGCTTTTCCACCACAAAGACTGTGCAGTAGGGCTTTGCCAGCAGAAGCTGAGATACCTCAAGACTGAACTTCATCCTTTGCACTTACTATGAGCTTAAAAGATAATTGAAAAGCCTGGCTCCTACTGACCTGAAGTACTACCTCCTTCTTCTTTGCAGCCATCCTTCTGCAGCAGCAAGGGTCCTTCGAGCAGCAGTCCCAAGCACAAGGTACTGCAGACGTCCTCTAATTACGTGAATCAAACTGCCGGTCAACCTGCACCACAGAGAAAGCTTTTTACCTATCTTTGCTCCACCATCTTCCTGCCTTGTTGGAGAGAGCAGGGTTGGCTCAGCAGTGCCCAGCACCTGCACAAGACTCTGCTTGCACCCTCTTCACAGAGGCGAGGTACTGCTGCAGGGCCCCTTTTAGAGAATTTTTGTTTTCTTCCTGCTTTTTTAGAGACACAGCAGCCTGTTCCCCCTTGCCCTGTGAGGGTGGCAGAAGCAAACCGGCCCCAGCAGTACCTGTGTGGCAGCTGGCAGCACCCCAACGCTGCTATGGCAGCACCCTAACGCTGCTATGGCAGCCCTGGCAACATCAGGGCGGAGCAGCAGCCCAGCCCGCCCTGCTCCCCCTTCTCAGTGTCCGCCGCAGCCGGGAAGATTGGCTCTTTCTCCTGCTATTCCCCTTCAAGCAGCAGCAGCTGGAACCCCACTGCCCCATCTTTGCCTGCCAAACCTGCCCAACTCCCCCTGAGGCCCCTGGCCTCCAGCAGCCCATTGCACACTCCCTGGCTCCAGTTTGCCCGTCCCTCTCAAACTAGGGGCCCAAAACACAGCATGGGGTCTAGACACAACCTCCCCAGCGCCGAGCGGAGGGAGAAGCTGCTGGCCCCACTCCAAACAGTTCAGTTTTTGAAGGCTGGTTGTTTTTTATTTATTGATTGATTTTATTTTTTATTTGCAGTGAGAGCACAGTGCCTGTGCCCAGCACCCCCCAGGCTGATGCCCATTTGGGCAAGGCTGCTGCTCACCCCCTCTGTCCCCATGGCTGGGGTCACTGGGCTCCATCTGCAGACCTTTGAGATGCTTCTTTTCACACAGCACAGAGTCTGGTGGCCTCTTCCTACAGCTGGTCAAGGTCCCTCCTGGTTGAGGATTCAGGCTTTCGGTGTTATCATGTCCCCTGGTGCCCCTTGACAAGCCCAAAGGGACACTGTCCAGCGCCTCCAGCACCAGCTCAGCAGAGCAAACTGCACCCCTCCTTGCCCCCAGCAACTCTTTTTGTAGAAATAAGTCTCCAGTAAAATCCTGATGATTTTAACCACAACTGAAATTTCACATTTACAGCTATCATGTGCTTACATTTTAGGAATTCCAAAGACAGTCCTGTTAAACCCTTTTTGTTTTAGTCTTCAAGAATCTAATCTCATTCACCTCAATTATTCCTCTGCCTGCTCTGTCACTGCTTCAGCAGTATCATGGAGATGCAACATCTATTGCAAGGGCTAAAGGCTGTAAAAATAAATTTAAGAAAATACAAGATGATTGCCACAAGATGCTTTTGAGTAGGTCACTTGGCTTCTTTCACGACTACAACACAAATCTGCGATTGAGACAGTGGCCAAATTAAACATCTCATTTGACTTTCTGTGTGGAAGAGACTACTCCAAACATGGACTGGAGGTGGTAGGGAGCAACCAAGCATACCAGTTGTCTGGGAACTAATTTTTTGACACATGTAACCTTTGAGAAAAGGACTACTGTCACTTGACCCAGACACCAAGAGTGGACGTACTTATCAAAATTCATTAGGGCTGGTTTTCAGAAGAGAAATGGTCCAAGAAGAGCAGTATTCTTGGTGATTTGTGTTATGTCCACACAAACTCCGTACTTGCTTTGGTTCTGCGAGCAACCCTGTAATTCACAAGGTGCTGCAACCTAAATAAAGTTGGTAAAGATTTGGCCGACCAGCAAACAAGTTTGTTCCCACCATGAACAAACTAGCAACTGTCAGTCTGTAGAGAAGCTGGCATAGACAGCTGAGATTTCTCCATGAAGTTGAGAAAAATCTACATGTTCTGGTAAAGTTCTTTTTATTTACAGTATTCTTCTTTTTGTACATACCTATAGCAACATCAAAAATTATTCACAAAGCTTAACTGAATGTAAAAATGTTCTGATCCAACAGTTTGTCCTATCAATATCTGTGGAAAATGTCAACTGTTCTCATGCAGCAACGAGATTGTCTGAGCATTTTTAGTTTTTCTGGCAGAACTTTAGGAAACCACCTCAAAACATTTACACAGATACTTACTCACCTTTTTTTCTGAACACCCTTAGGCACTGAAGTTTTATAGAATCAAATTCATATTTGCTTTTAGATACATGAACTGGGGGAGGAGGAGGTGGAGAGATATATAAGAACTTGAGCTCCTAAATGTACATAGCAGGAGAATGTATTTAGAAGTCAGATGCACACTGTACAGTTTTGCATTTACAATACCTGCCTCAGAACTTTTATCTGCAGTTCAAGCAAAAATATATTTGATTGAATTTTATAAATAACATTTCATTTTTGAGGTACTGGTATTTATCAAGTTCTCACATATTTTTACTTTCCCTTTTGTTCAACCCCAAAGTCCAATATGAAAAATTTGCAGAAGGACATTAAAAAACTGCCAGTCACTTACTGCAATGCCTGGGGAAAAAGTGTCAGGTGCTCACTTTTATTTGTCTTTCAAGAGTGGAAGAAGTTACATGAAATGTATATATTCTTCTTTGCAACCAAGTGTTAACAGTTATCTGATACATAGCACATTCAAATTCCAGGCCAAACTGTGGTCACATTTTCTGACACAAGTAGTTACCTTGGAAAAAAGTAAGGCTATCACGATTTGACCTTCTGATTAGAAAGAAAAGATTAAGATACTTATCAAAATTGGTTAGCAAAGTTACAGACCTCTCTTCTTGCCGCAGCCTTCCTGAAGTTCAATGTAACAAAAGAAAGATTTGGTTTAAGACACTGGCTGCAATCTTTAGTGTGCCGGTTAGTGCTACGTAAATATAGTGTTTGGAGATTCTGACTATTAAAACTATGATCTAAACTGAAATCGGAAAGTAGACTCAGGAAGAAAGCAAGAACCCTGAACTGCACAAAGGGGAGCTCCTTGCTGCCCTCATTGGTTTCTATGCATATTTGACTCCTAAAGCTACTGGGGTCTCATATTCCAGCCTAACCTTTCACAGTCGTCTTCACTTGTACCCATATTTTTTTCTCCACACTTACAGGCACAATTTCAGGAACTCATGGACAATCTAGGCTTCTGAACGCAGTAAAATCCCATCGCTTATTATCCAGGTATCCAAATCCATGCAAGTGTGTTTATCTGTGTACATACACAAAATTTGTAGCAACATCACTGAGGAAAAAAAAAAAATCCCCAAACCTCCAATTTTTCCATCTCTCCTCAACTTTATGCACCCAAGCTCATCTTTTGTGGAAATAATCTGTAAGTCACTTAACCCTATCTGGAGGTAAAAGATGCAAAACAAAAGCAATCCCTTAATCACTGCTTGCCAGCTCCTTCTGGTCTCTCGAAAGCGAAACTTCTGCAACATACCGTTCATTCTACTGCTCTCAGTGGTCAGCAAATAAGTGAAATAAGCTAATCCTTCCGTAATTATCTGAGAAAGTTCTTGGCTTCTCAAGCAAGAGCTTATGCCTGATGATATTGCAGTCACCTCTTCCTTCCCAGAAACATCAGGGCATGCTAACTCTGAAGTACGAGCTTTTCTTCTAAAAATGTAAAGAAACCCAAAACAATCCGACTGACACATCCCATGGATTGGAGCATGTCATCATTACCAGGTGACCTTGTATGGCAGTAAAATGCTAACTCTTGGACCTTGTCAGTACAGAATGTGCTGCTTATAACTTGGGGTCTACAGTCTCCCTCTATTTTTCTCTTTAATAAGGAAGTATAATGTAAGTTAAGCTGAAGTTCAGAAATGCATATATTTTACTTAAAAACATTCATCTGTTCAAAATTCAAAATAAACTTTATGGGATACAACAGTTTTTTTTTTTTTTAAATAACATTTCATTCAAACTGTATATAAGTCATTGAAGTATTCGTACAGCAAACAATGGTTAACCCTTGAAAACCTGTAGAAAAAGATTTTCACACAAAAAAAGGAAAAACAAAATTGAGGTATCACACCCACACACATTCACCCAAGCACACACACACACTCAAGCACACCCACACACATCCACACACGCAGGCTGCAGCAAAAGCAGAAAATTGTAGGCCCAAAAGGAAAATGATGACTGATTGTTCTATCCGAAAGTCCAGGTAGCTCAGGAAAAAAACCCAAAAAACCAAAACAGCCCCCCAAGAGTCCTCTGAGTAAAGAAACTACCTCAAGAAAATTCTCAAGTGCACTGGAGACCTGATCATTTAAACTGTTTCTGCAAAGCAGCTCCCTGCACCTGAGAAAAATGCAGCCCAAGGTGACTTGTGCAAATATAAGGAGTCAGGAATATCTCCTGCTATTCCTTAAGTAGACATGAGGGGTGTCCATAGATTCAATTAGTCTTTGATCATGCAAGATACTGCTGGAGTGCTGTCTTCGCCCTGCAATAAAGAATAAACTTATTAATTACTGGTGCTTGGCTTTATCATCAACAGCTTTATGTACAACCTATGCATTGTGCCAGCAAGAGAGGGAGGAGGAACAGGTGAGGTAAAAGGAAGCTCAGCGGCTGGCTGCTTCAGTTTGGAAGAATCTAGTCCATGGTGCAGAAGTGCTCTGTGTGGGCTGTAACAATTTAAGAACCCACCTTGCATCTAAGAATAAGATGATCTAACCAAGTCTATTTGATACTCAGCATAAACTGAACAACTTTCAAATATGGTGGGGCTTAAGATACATATCAAACCTCATTATCAACACAGCTTTTTTTAAAAAAAACCCTTCATTTACTTCAGAGCAATAACTGTGAAGAGCAATAATTTTTCTGGACTACAGATGAATGGAGAAAAGCAAGTCTTCGAGCTGCGAAATGAAAGAGGTGTTATAACTCAGAGCATACTAGAAGCCTGCTAGTGCTGTCAGGAATACTGGCCCTACCAAAAACACACCATGAGGTGAGAGGGAGAAGAGAAGCAACAGCCTCTGTAATACTAGAATCAATGTGTTCTAATACTGTACAACATTTTTGTTAAGAAAAAAACCACCTCCTAAAAGTCTAGGTTTGCAGTTAAAGCATCCCTTCAGCTAATCCAGTGTTTCCTACCACCTGAAGTGAGGAGCTTTGCCCCTTCATTGTCCCCCACACCTCCCAACCATGCTGTCATAACCTCAATAGGCTTTTCCAAGATCTGATACAACTCGGAGGACAATTATTCATTTTTTAATTTCAAGTTTCCTGCTGCGTTCACAAGTCACATCAGCTCATCGAGGGGGCTAATGAGGCAGAGTTGGCACAGGGTAAAGAGCGGGAGCAGATGGCCAGGAAGAAAGAGGAGGGAGAGTGACTTGCAATGGTGCTAAGCACAATCAGCTTAAAGCTGAGGCTTAAGTATTTAAAACTGGGTTGACAAACAAGGCCTGTTTACCAGGAAGTATTTTTACTTTGTTTATATGGTGTAAGTTTTATTCCTACTTCACACTGTTTGAAAACCCTATTCAGCATTTCCATGAAGTTCTGTGAGCCTGCTTATTGTTATCTATATGATCCTGAGTACCACCTTCAGTACTGATACTTTGGTATATATTTTAAACAGAGAATTCCTAACTTGACTACTAAGATATCTAAGAACACTGGAATATCTTTCACAAAACCAAGAACCCCATCGCATTTTAAAACTGAAGAGTTTTCAGTTGTTTTCTGTGTATGACCTCTTCATCTCTTTTAGTTCATGAAAAAAATGTGTTGTTACTAATTGTAGGTGGGATAATTGCAAAAAAAAAAGTTAACATAAACCAGAAACTGTTATTAGCTATTTTGGTAATATGTGTTTATGAAGAAGCTAGAGGACATGTGTTGATACTGTAAGTAACAGAACAGGTATGTGAAGAGCTACTGTTGAGCATAATTAGCTTAAAAGAATTTAATTGAGATTTAAAACAGTGGCAATTCTGCATTATCTTTTTAATTCATCATGTTATACAATGGTTTACCATTGTTCCAGTCCTCTGGAACTTTGTTAGCAGTCCAAGGTTTACACATATATTTGTATATCAGTGAGATTTCAGAGCGGACCCTCCACTGGTTTAGATCATCTTAACTTGAGAACTTAAGTAAAAATTTTTACTCCTGTGCAATACAAAACTGTCTCTTTACATAAGTGTTCATCACAATTTCTTTATACACTGTAAAACTCAGTGCAACAATAGACAGTTTTTCTGTGGAGTTTTTCTATAATCAAAAGATTTTTTAAAAAAAAGACACTTTTGAAATAAAAAGCAAATACTTCCCTCTAATCATATTTTTGGATTTTTCCTTATACTCACTTGTCACACAGATTTGGATCTGATGACTGACTCAATTTATGTAGAATATCCACTATTCCCAGGTCTCGTAGTTTATCTTGGCGTTCTTGTGAACCTACAACAATAAATCACATTGTTGGGAATGCCACCAAAACCAAATGTCTGCAGAACAGAAGAAAGGAGTGGTAGCAGAAACCAGCTTAAAGGACAGATATGGAACACAGTTCAGTTAGGAGACAGCAATGGGAAAACTCCCTCCGTTGTGGCTACTTCCCAAGGGAGGTCTGGTTTCTTTTTTTGTACTCTGCGTGCATATATTTGAAGAAAATAAAATCTTGATGGCAATAATCTGAACACACTTTATCCTAAAGTAAGAAGCTTGACTTCAGTTGGCTTATTCTTATCTCTCTGATTCAGAGGCAGAGAACATTTAACTGGAGGTGTGAGCAGACAGCCACCAGGAGCACAGCCAGGGTCACACACTGAAGTTCTGTGATCTGAGAGATGTGGAATAACTTACACAGCAGGGAAAAAAACCCCAACCAAGTAGAGACACTGTTTTCTTTGCTGAAGAGCAACATGTTCAACCTGAGGGTCTGTAAATCATCAAGGAAAGTCACCCTCCCAGCCCCACCATTCCTCAAGGCACACTGCCTCCCGCCACTCCTTCCCTCGCCAGCTCCACACTGCTGCCTACCTCCGCCCTCTCCACCCCTCACAACAGAGACACATTCTCCTGTGCAGCATCATCCTTTGGCTCCCTCCTGGTTACCTTCCATTGTTCCAGGCCATGAGTCTTCTTACCGAATGCCTTCCCATTCCTTCCAGTTGCACACACAAGTTCTTTGACTGGTTTCAGAGTCTCAGCATCCAATACATTCAAGCCATCCATACTGGGGAAAATTTCTTTGCAACAAATCCCCTTTCTAATCCATTTATCCTCTCCAGTGAAGCTGTTCCCGCCAACAGTGAGCTTCCACATCCTCCATTAAGACTTGGAAGCATTCTTACTAGGATTCTCTTTTGCTACATTTGTTTTCAGGTTTTACAAAAATGCTGCAGGTGGAAACCTCCCACTGTGTGACACTCATCAACTCCTATTTATTGACACACTCTTCTCATGTCTCCCCCTCTTGCTCCAGAGCAGCTCCTCTGCACTGCCTTCAAAATGTTCCTGACCACTCTCACTTATTTCATATTATACCTGTAATGTCTCCCTTTATACTTTGGATCCCACTGTGCTATGCACTGCAAATATCTATTACTGTGCAACATTAGCCTTTTGATCAGGATAGTAACTAGTGTATGTATTAATAATGAGGCTTTCTTACCTTCTTCTTCATTCCATATGAGATTAGATATACAGAACATGGCAGCAAGCTGAAGCTTAGCATTTGAATGACTCTAAATATAGAAAAACAGTACTCAAGTTTAGAAGAAAATCATAAATTCTCAGACTTACATTTTGGCATTCAACCTGGAATAAATAAGGTAGTAAAGTTGGGACTATTTCTTATCTACAGCTTCTCTCAAAGATAGTTCCATAACATAAGGCACTTGAATAGTGTTCAATCACTTCCTTCCAAATATTTATTGAGGCCCTCAGGATGTGCCTTTTCCAAGATCATAAAACGATTTCCACATAGATTTGTTACAGGTACTACTTAGTCATTGTAACATTCTTACAGGAAGTGACTACTGGATTCTCCTTTTAATCAGATCCTCAGTACACCTCTGCCATACAGACCTGCACTACATGGTTTCTCAATCACAGCTGGCTATATGAAAGTTAACAGTATGATACAGAACAGTTTACGCAACAAAATGCTAAAGTACCCTCTTTTCATTCCTGCAAAAGACCAACACAGAACCTTTAAGAGAAATTCACCATACCATGTAGTATTTGATTTTCTGCAGGATGTCATCATTGGTCATAATCAGTTCTTTCGCTGTCGTTCCATCTGCTATATTGGCAAGTATACATAATGTCTGAAAGAGAAAAACTGTTATTTGGCCATAGATCACATCCCATGATTTATACAGTTTCCCTGACAGCTTTGAACTTGTGATAAACAATTTCTTTAATTAGTTTTGTTAGCTTAAATCTGGAGTTTTCAGCTTGCTTATATCTGGGACCAATGCCAAACAGTTAACAGCTGTGACTGAAAAGCCATGGCAAAAAAACCCCAGTCATTGGCATTTTAAAATAAAAAGCAACATTCATTCATTTCAATGAGTAAAATTTTTAAGTCTCTCACGGAAGTGTGCAGCATATAGAAAAGACTAAATACACTGGAAAATAAATGATCCAAGGGCTGGAGCAGCTCTGCTGTGAGGACAGGCTGAGAGAGTTGGGCTTGTTCAGCCTGGAGAAGAGAAGGCTGCAGGGAGACCTGATTGCGGCCTTCCAGTACTTAAAGGGGGCCTATAGGAAAGAGGGGGAGAATCTTTTCAGTAGGGACAATGGTGACAGGATGAAGGGTAATGGTTTTAAACTGAAACAGGGTAGGTTTAGCTGGATATAAGGAGGAAATTCTTTACGAGGGTGGTGAAACACTGGAATGGGTTGCCCAGAGAGGTGGTGGAGGCCCCATCCCTGGAAACATTCAAGACCAGGTTGGACGGGGCTCTGAGCAACCTGATCTGGGTAATGGTGTCCCTGCTCACTGCAGGGGGTTGGACTAGATGGGCTCTAGGGGTCCCTTCCAACCCAAAACGTTCTATGGTTCTATAATAAAGCAGTCTATTCTTTATCAGTGGCCAGGAAAAAAAAACCCATATTCATCTAGTTCTGCAGGCCAGGTAATGGAAAGACAGAGGTCTATCTGCTGATGTAGCAGAGTAGTAATTTTTTTTTCAGTAAGTCTTATCACACATCTTACCTACAGAGGTAACACAAATTACTAATGCATCTGGTTATTTCCTGTAAATTAGAGAAGCCATCCTACAGAATAACCTTGAAACAACCAGGCCCATGTCATCACTACATGCACATGGCATTAAGACTTGCACAGACAGCTTTCCTGGTCCACAGGAAGCACCAGATGTTCTACAAATTCCTTCCCAAAGAGCTGTGTGGAAAGCTATCCATCTTTTCTGGATATGCAGGGATGACTACAGGAGGACACCAGAGATTGATCAGCACTTGTGTGATGCTAATGACGTGTCTAAGCTGCACTGCATTTATGTCAGCAGTTGCAGAGACTTATTACTTCCAAGCTGCTAATTACATACTGTTGAGCCAGTCAGCGACAGAGATAAGCGCTGTCTTGGCAGAAGTATGGGCTCTGGTGTGCAGATAAGTGGGATGGGATGTATGATTTAATTCTGAAATAAAACCAAGCTTCTCATCACTTCACAGGGACAAAGTAAATACTGTGTGTATATAAGCCCCAAACCCTAAAGGCTACATTCAAACCTAGTCCACCAGCGCTTTTCCAAGAGTATTTCTCAGGTAGACAAATTCTCCCCCAAAATAATCCTGAGGCTTGGCAACGTAAATAACCTCCTACCGCAACAAAAGCCATTCCTGTCACTAGAGCTTTATCAGGAAAGACCATTTAGAAAGACAAAACTGGTTAATCCTGAGCTGATTCAGAACCATGGTTCATGGTAAACTTGATATCTATTAAGAGTCTTTTGGAGTTTTTCTGCTAATTTTGCCATACAAGGCCTGTTTGCCTTCAGCCCCTCCTTCACTGAGCAGAGATAGTCCAGTCTGGATTTAGTGGTATGCTCATTTGCTATGCTGTTTGCTACCAATATCCACCCTAAGCCAAAGCAATCCTCTGGAATCTCCCACAGCTTCTTGCTAACCCTACTCTTCACCACATTCCCGGTACAAGGAAGAAACAGGGTTCTCCAATTGGCTGTCTTGTCTGTCACAAGAATTAAATCAGCCAAATTCTGCCCATTTACCTTCTTACCTTTGCTTTAGCATCCCCACAGCAGGTATCTTGTACACTGGTCTTCCTCTGCTGCCACAAAGCCAGGGGTGCTTTTCCCTGCTGGCCATCTCGTTTTCCTTCTCTCTCCTCTTGCATATTGCTTTTCTCAAGCTGTAATTTTTCAGGGCATGTCCCTCCCCACTTTTCCCTGGGCCACACTAGCATGCTCTTTTTCCTGCTAGTGCCTCTCCTCTAACTGCTGCTGGCTCTGCAGGCACCCAGAAACAGCTGAGTTACCACATCTCCTAACAGAATACGCATTACTGCCAGCAAGGCAGGCGACAATGGTATTCTTCATCACTGCCTGCTCCAATGGCTGCTATCGGAGCAAATGACCACGATGCCTTCCCCACTGTGAAATACTGGCTTCTTTCTCTTCCCTTGTTCCTACTGTCCCCTTTCTGCCATGTTACTGCTTGAGATTTAATACTTCTGCTCTTGCATACAGTGCCGTCCTCTCTGCCAAATCTACATTCTAAAAAACATTCTGAATTCAATTCAAGCATGCCTGTAATAATCCATCAGAAAGAAGAGCATTCTTGTAGATAACTAAAAGTATTAATCTGACAGATCTCAGTAAAATATTCACAGCGCATCATAATCCCAAATAAAGATGACATGTTAAGAGGACTAAGCATTCTTAGCTGTTTCTTAAATTCTATTTTGCCAAGGTAACACGAAACAAAAAATGGTACCTGCTCTTTGACTTCTATATTGTGCTCCCCTTCCAGAATGAGGGTCACTGCTTGCATGATTTGCTTCCCATGAGTGCTCATTATATGGTCTATGTGCTGCCAAAGCAACAATGAAATACAATCAACATAACTTTCCAAAGAAGAAACATTCTTACTTGAATAACTCTAAGTAAATAGTAGTAGCACTGCACAAAGACCCTAGCTCCTAGTGCGGTCTCCCCAAAACAAGAACCCATCACAGCAGAAACACTTCATAATATTCCTCTTCACTTGAAACCTGGTCTTGTTTGAGAGAGCATGATATGGGCCTTGGTTCCGATTTCACTGTAACCTGTAGAAAAGACACTGGTTTCCCAGTTGCATGGAGGCCAGTCTGAAGACTGAATCCTGCTGGACACAAGCTCTAAGTATGATGCTGCAGTTACAAAAACCCCCTTCTCTCCTCTTCTGATAACACAGGGATATCAGAGAGGGATAAGAAAACTGAGGTTTCTTATCTGGTAGTTGCTACTCTTACTGAACGCTGTGACTAGGTCCAATATCCACATTTCAAAAGTCTGAGAGGGTTCAGAGAAATGAGCCACACACATTACTTATTGTCCCAAGTTAAGAGACTTAGAAGTAAAAGGTCATTTGATCACAGACTATTAACACCTATACTAGAATAAAACTGATCATTAGGAGTAACAGAAAAAGATGAAACTAGATCTTCTGGATTATCTGATACTAAATCTCAAGAGTGACAGCAACCAGCCACCAGAGATTACCAACACGTGGCACACTACAATTTTTTAAGTCGTTAGGGCTTCTTGTAGGACTTCTTAAAATTGCTAATAACAAGACTTCATGCGAAAGCTGCTGGATGAGTTATTCTGGAGTGAATTTTGGGTAGAGAATGAGAATGGTTGGTTCTGACTCTAAAACACACTACAGAAAGTAGGTGAAGGTGGGACGTAGTTTCAGATGAAGAACACCTTAAGTACTAATGAGACTCTGCTGTCAGAGCTCAGGGTGAATTTAATGAATGACTGGTTGTTAAATATCTTTTCACATTAAGACAGAGCTAATTTTCTATGAAGCTTATTGAGACTCAACGAGTACAAATATCAGAAGATTTTTTGCAGTGACCTTTTTATGGTAGAAACACAATACGTGATAAATGCACAGTAGAGGCTTCGTGGTTTTTTTCCCCCATAAAAATGTTGGCTTGCCAAATGTTTGCTGCATGTTTTCCCTCTGTTCTTCACAGGGGATTACCCCTTTCTTTTCCTCCACCAATATCTCTTTCTCCCTGTCAAAAACAATTCACGGGCTTACATTTTCAAACCATTTTATTTCAGTGTGTAAAATGAACGTATGCATTTTGTAAGTGCACAGTCCCACAGTCAAATTTAAAAAGCCAACACTATCTACATAGTTGGATAAGAACAGAAATATCTCAGGAGCCAAGAAAGAAGAAACACAGGTGTCTATGGCATGTACCTCTCCACACATTGACTCAACAGTGCAACCATCTCATTGTTGTTCTGGACAAGTTTCACAGAAAGACTGTTAGGGAAATAATTTTGCTGAAAGCTAAACACAATGGCACCAAACATTAAATATAACTAACTAGCTCTGATAATGATTACAAAGTTTCAGTGGAGGCACAGAATTCTTTCAAATGACATCTTAGACTGACTTATAAATTTGGTTACAGATACTTGGATAATACAAATGCCTCAGTTTTAGCAATATATCAAACACTAATCTTGAACAGAAAAATAATTTGTCTTACAAAAAAAATTAACTAATTTGTATTGTCTGCATGTTCGATCAGCTTTCAGAATAAGGTCTGTTTACAGCTCTACTTACTGGGCGAGTAGATAGAAGATTCCTGAGCAGTCCCAAAGTCTTCATCAGAACATTTACATCCGAATCAGAAAGTAACTGGAATAACTGCTCTGTACTCAGACCTCGTAAAATGTCTGATTTGATCTTCTGTTCTGCTTGAAATGCCATATTCTGAAAGAGAGAGAATATTTTGATTTTTTTTTTTTTTACCTTAAACTTGGGCTTTTACTCTTTTAGTAGGCTACTACCCGTAAGCATATATCCTTGCTAAATTAATCTTGCAAAGGTTATAATTTAAAAGGAACTGCTACACAGTGAATGAAACTGCCACAGAGTCCTAAAGCTGACATGGTTATGACCTGCTTTTATTTGTCCCCTGGCATGCTACTGATACTACTTAACTGTTTCCCTGAATGATCCTGGCAACCAAAATGGTATCAGAATTGAAAAGTTTATTTTATGAACTAACTGATGAAGTGTTCCAGGCTAGTACCGTTTTCCTTCTGTAGTTCGGTGGAAAGACAAGCCGCATTTCAGCTATGTCACTTTTAATAACAACTGACAAGTTAAGTTACATTCACAAACTTTTTTAAGAAGCAGAACTACAAGCAGTATTTCACTAGTGTGTTTTACTTACCATTAAAGCCCAAATGCCATTCACTCGCAAGGCAAGATTTTCACTCTGTGTTAAACTACATAGAAGTTCTATGGCTCCTGATTCTAAAATAGGCTAAAATGAATAGGAGGGAAAAAATATCTTTAAAACACTACTTAGACTTATTGGACATACATGCAAATACAATAATAATACATAATCTGCTTATATCTTATTCTTGAGTTTACAACATGTCCAGTCCACTCACATGAACTGTCCAGGCCATACTCTATATTCACAGGCTTTAAAAAGTAGGGTTTTTAAAAAAAAAAGTCAGGTCAAGATGTCCTTATTCTTGTGTGTATACATGTATATACACATACATACACATGTATGTATACATACATCTGCCACACACACACATAAATGTCTTCCCCAACAACTTTCAGCTTGAGAGTGACCTCCAAAAACACTGTCTTCCTTGAGCAATTGCATCTTTTTGGGTATCAAGTAGGACATATGTGACTGTTTAAAAGAGGATATGGAAAATGGCAACTACTTGATATCTTTCTTGACATTTAATCTTCATGTTTAGTAATCGGACCAAACTAAAATCCAAGAGAAAAACTTTAGCACAATAAAGACGACTGAAGACTTTTCCTGATGATCAGATTGAAACATAAAACCTTGTAATATCACATATTTAAATGACAGTATAAATATCAATCCAGGCACCTTTTCTTATAAAATGATCAATGTAATAAAAGCTGAATTTGGAACAACTGCACCGAATTTGAAGTCTACCAGTTTTATCTAAGACCTGAAGAGCTCGTGCACTGACAGGATTCATCCAATGACTTATCCTGCTCTAGTTTGTACAGTATTCCTTTCTTCCTGAACTTCTTGCTTCAAAAGCAGTGAATAACTGAACATATCTGAGTTTTGGGGAAGCCGTGTTGTTTTTAACCCACTTAAGTGCCGAATTCATCAGGAAACAGGAATGTGTGGGAAAAGGCTGCAGCTTGTAGGAAGAGGTTCGTCTCACTGAATAGCAGCAAGTCCGTAACAGAACCAGGCAGCAGCAGTTTGTGCCGTAGTTCACCTGGTCCCAGGCACTTGTGCACTGAGAGAAGCTGCCAGCAATTTCTCCTCAGGCCTGGCAGCTGGCTGGCTCCTGGGGACTTACAGCCGCAGCAGGTAGGAGACATTCCAAAACTGGGTTTGACTCAGCTCTTTTACAGGGTAAAATGCAGATCAGCTTCAGCTTTATTTACTTGACTAGCAGTTTACATACACTTTTCAAAATACTGTGTAGGAAAAGAAAGATGATATATCAAATAAAGATCAGATGGCTTATAGATGTTTTCAAATCAACATTTCTAAATATTCTTTCACTTTGCACGAGCAGTATTATCTTTTGGCAGTGATGGTTTTTTTACACAAACCATGTGTCCTAGGAGAAAATTCAATGTTTCAGTCTGATTTGAAGTGGAAACACTATGCTGATTGTGACCTGCAGGACAAACAAGAAAGTCCATGTGCTGGTAAACTGTGCTTGGCATTATTTCAGCTAATTTTTTGTCTCACAGACATGACTAAAACCATTAAGAACAATTGATCAGACCAAGGTAATCCAAACTGCCCTGTAGGAGCCCGCATATACCACAGTCTTGCAAATGTGTTCTGTAATTAAGAAATATTTAAGGCTTAGGGAATTGCTCCATTGCTATGAAGTATTGATATGCATGTACGACCTGCATGAAAATAGACACTGCAGAACTCAAACAGATACCCTGTGTCATTCAGTGAAGAACAATAAAACCCACAACACTCAGCTACGCCAGCATTTTCAAGATTACAACAGTAATTCTCTAAGACAATGGATCATACTGCCACTCACCAGTTTTTCTTCTTATGAATTTTTTAATAGTTTTACAAGCAAAAACCAGCAAAATTTCATGTCTACTTCTTTTCCTTAGAAACTACATTTAACTATCCAGCCATATTTAAGTGTTACAGCACTGGTTTTTTGGTGTGGTTTTTTTTTTGTTTGTTTTTTTTTTTTTTTTTTTTTTTTTTTTAAATTCACAAGCTATCAATGATACAGGCTGCCTAACATTACAGGCCTCTTAATGCTTCATAATTGGTGCCTACCAATTAAGATAGTTTCATGCTTCTTGAACCACTGTATAAGGTAACTTTTGTCTGTTACCTCTTCTTGCTTCTGGATAAATACTAACCTCCTTGCTTGGAGAGAATTCAAGAAGAAGATTGCATAGCGTGGAAGATGCTACTACAAGAATTTCATTTGGAGCATTCTGTAAAACCTGCAGTAACAAAAGGGGGAGAGAGGAATCTCAGTTAACTAGCAGGATAAGGAAGGGATCATTTTGAAACAGAATAGCTGTAATTATTCTGCACTTTGATGTTCTATACTTTAGGAGATACTTAGATGCTAGCAGTGCAGATCCAGATGGTGCTCATTCAACTCAATGCGATGATGCACGTTACATGCTGGAGTAACACAAAGTTATTTCATGGAAGCCAGATTTGAGAGCTTTCAGGTTCAATTGAAATCGGTGGGAAAAAGATCCCTGCTCTGCAAAGCATCCATGTGCTGGCAGTTGTACTTTAGCTCTGCAGAGAGCAGAGTGTGTCCTGCAGCACAGCTCTGCATCATGCTTCACAGAAAAGGAGGCAGCTGCAGGAGGAGCCTCCTCTACACTTCTGTACCTCATGCAAAGCACAACAGTGCAAATGTTCTCATGGCCACCCTTTCAGAAAAGTAAGCAGCCTGAAACAAGTCATACTCTTCTCTGTGCCTGGACCTCCAGCAGGACCAATGCATGTCATTCTGAAAAAAAGCATCTCCCTTGCATGTTCTCAGAAAAACTCAGTGAGGAAAAAGGCATGGAGGATACAACTGCTCCTCCAGCAAAGAAAGGGCTACCGGAGGGGTTGTTCTATACCACCTTCTGTTTCAGAGCAGTGAGCAAACCGCAAATGTTAACAATTAATGCACCTACAATGGATTGCACTAAATTACATATATATGAAGTCCTACAGTTTTAGACATTCTTCCATCGGTTATACAGCCATACATGATAGGGGAGAGAGAAAGGACTTATGCAGTTTTTATTAATCTAGACTGAAAATTAATTTATCTTTATTTAATATTACCCATACTTTTCTAGTAAGAATAATTCTTGATGTTTTGGAATGAACATACAAGTTTCTGACTTCAGCTTATTTAACACAAAACAAAATGAACAACTGCCAGAAGCTGCATTTACACAGAAGTCTAACATCTCCATTTGTTTTTTTCACATGGCTCTCCTTTTGTACTAGGTGTGCTTCTTCAGACAATCATGTCATTTTTGTGGTTTACATTTATAAAAGTTTGATGTTTTCATGTTTGGCCTTTCGCAAACTCTTAAAATATTTAAACAATTCCCTGGCAATCATGAGTCTTGAATCGTGGGATTATTGGGCTACAGTGATAACAAAAACTTGCATGACCAAATCTCCCTTGACATCCCAACAAGACTAATGAATTAGATACCCGTGGATTAGTGGCACACACCCAATTCAAGGACAAACGCTTAACTTGTAATAAGTGCTTTGTGTACACTGTCAGAAAATAAATTTCCCCATCCTTTTTATCATGAAACTGTAGAAAAAAGTAGGCCCATACTTTAGGGCCTCTAATTCATGCAAGCAACATAAAAGGCTGATAAAGTTTCTTGGCCTGCAGCTAAAAAGGTCGGCAGAGAGTGCAGGATAAATAACTAGTGAGTCATGTTTTCTTGAGTCCCTAACTTGTGAGAACTAGAACATAAGCAGAACAGGCATCCTTCTCATACTGGAATATCACCAGAAATAACGGAAGGATCTCCTGATCCTTTACTTCCTTCCAGGCTCTTGAGTGAAGCTTTGGACAGTCAGCTCGCATAACTGTGCCTCGTTATCAGGCTCATCAGTCCATTTTTGCCAACAACGCTTTCTCTGGTCTGGCTATTTTACTTCTGAATAGAGTCAAGTTCACTTCAGGTGATTCTCATGGATGTCTGTGCTGCCTAAGCTTCTTGCTAGCAGATTTCATCTGTCCCTTATTTCCCAGGTCTAAAAGATGCTGAAACTGAGAAACTGGTTTGTTTATTTATCTGCACCTAATGACAGTCACATTACAGGATGAGAGATGATATATACCTTCCACACTTTGATCCCATTTAATCTTGTGGATAATTGCATTATACTAAACAGTGTCTTTTTAAAGGTCCTGCTGAGCTCTTTGGCTTCAGTTTTAGAATCTGCAATGAGATCTAGAAGGTAGACAGTTACAGAAGAAAACTCAGATACAAATTCTCTTGTAAGGCTTACAGACCAAGTCTGAACTGTGCCATCTAGTCTGAGCCTGAAATTAAAGGAGATGTAGTCCTCCTAGTGCCCTACATAAACAGTAGGTATAACAGCTTCACTCACTGATGACTCAAACAAAAGAAAAAAAACAAAACCAAACTTGAAAAAAAACACAACCAAAATCCAAGCATGGACCACAATCCTCTTTGCTACTGCTTGGCATTTGTTGATTTACGACTCTTAGGAAAAGGTAATGGAATTTTGGTTTCTAGGAAACTTCTATTACAATTCCAGAGAAAGGCATGGAAACTGAACGGACACCATATCCTCCTTTACTGGAACAGCACGCGTCAGCAGCTGAGGCTCCACTTTTCTTTACTTACCTTCATTAAAGGTTTCCATACAGCATGATCCTGAAAACTTGTCCTGAGCTGCTGTACAGAACGGGACAAACTGTGCAAACATCTATAACGGAAAAGAAACCTTGTGAAACACACACTCACACACACCATGCTGTAATATATACATTGCTTCTAAACAAAGATTCAGCTTAGAATTTGGTAAGTAGTAGCCTGTAAATAGCAAAGACAAAATATTATACTAGTCCAGGATAACTCCCTCCCCCAATACATTTCCAACCGCAGTAATTACTTCAGATTAGCTTTTGAAAAATTAGCAGAAATTCTAACAACTGAAGCATAAGACTTTGACAAGACAAAATTACTTGTACGAATCAGAAAAGCCTCCTACCTGACTGCAGCTAATCGCACCTTGATACTAGACTCAGACAAGCCATTAACAATACGGTCCATCATATTTTCAGTCTCAATGATCTGGAGCAAAATGAAATTACTGTTATATGAATAAAATACAAGCATTTATAGGTTGTTGGGGTTTTGTGTGTAACATTTGAAATACTGTATATAAAAAACATAGCTAAAACCAGCAAGCAACAGTCTCTTCCCAGATTAAGCAGAAAGTAGTATCTGCATATGATTTAGAAAAAAAAAATAATCTACATTCTATGTTCCACTAGTGCTTTCAAAATGATTTTATTAATCATCAAGGAACATGAGGGTTATATATATTTATGTAAATTACCCTTAATGTCATATTAAAACAAAAGAGAGCATGTGAGAGTGCACACAACATATACAGACTACAGATTAGAGACACATTGTTCAGCTATCCAGAAAAAAATACATTGCAGATCATCTGCCATATTTAGACATGGCCAGCATAAACACTTAAGCCTAGGATAAAAGGGAGTTAATACCAAGAAGAAAAATGGCTTTTGTATAATAAATCAACTTTGTCATGTATGTATCCACCACTTACTAAAAATGATGCTTTGATATGTAAAATAAGGTTCTTACTATTAACTAAGTCCATCCTACAAGACAGAAACTGATGGGTTTGAATTCTGAAGTTCCTGAATGGTTCCCCACTGATAGATCTTCCTGCTAGTTATCTTTTCAATGCTGGCTTTTCCAGCCTCCTTCCTGTCCATGTCTGTCTTCCTTTTGTTTTAACCCTTGAACCAGCAAATAAACTCAGAAAACTCTTCTGCCTCTATACTTGCCATGTTTGACATAGCAAGTCCATGCTTAATTAAAAAAAAAAAAATAAATGATGCTTTTAATCATTCATTGTTTAATTTCCCTCCACTTTCCACACAATTTTTTAACTAGGAGTGCTCCAATCATCCTGTGATGTCTGAATAGAGCTGCTTCTCCTTCACAGCAACTGCTTTGTTCTAACAGTGCAAGCCACCTTGATCACTTCAAAATCAAGCAAGAAGTTTTGACTTTGCTTCCCAGTATAATTAGACTTTCCAGGGTTTATTTTTGAAAAAACACGTTTTTTTTATGATAGGATACATGACAACAGAGGTATACAGCTTCACCACTCTGCGGACTGAAGAGGGAAAGACCCATCACATCAGGCGAGGCAGCCAAATCTGCTCCCCATGTAACCACCAGCACAACTAAGAAGAGGTGACGGGTGGCAGTGTAGGAGACTCTCTTCTGAGAGCTGCGGAGGCACCCATTTGCGACCTGATGCACTCTCTAGAGTTAGGGACATGTGCACGCCTGCAGGGCTATGATCTTATTGGCGTCCTGAGACATAGTGAGATGGCTCCTATGACTGGAGTGTTGGGATGGAAGGATACAGGCTCTTCAGGAAGAACAGGAAGGCAGACGAGGAGGAGGTGTTGCCCTCTATGTCAGTGACCAGCTGGAGCACACAGAGCTCTGCCTGGGGATGGGTAAGGAGCCGACCCAAAGCTGATGGGGCAGGATTAAAGGGAGAGCAGGGGCAGGAGACATTACAGTGGGGGTCTGCTACAGGCCACCCGACCACAAGACTGAGTAGATGAGGCCCTCAACACAGCAGGGCATAAGCAATCCAGGAGGTTCCTGGAATGCATTGATGATATCTCCCTTCATCAAGTGACAGAGGAGCCAACAAGGAGAGGCGCGATGCTGGAACTCGTTCTCACCAACAAGGAGAGGCTGGTGGGGAATGTGAAGCTCAAGGGCAGCCTTGGCTGCAGTGACCATGAAATAATGCTGGAGTTTAAAATCCTTAAGGCAGCAAGGAGGGTACACAGCAAGCTTGGCTCAATGTCCAAGTGGAGACCAGTGATGAGTGGTGTTCCTCAGAGGTCGGTATTGGGACTGGCGCTGTTTAACATCTTTGTCAGCGATGTGGGCACTGGGATGGAGCACACCCTCAGCAAGTTTGCCAACAACACCAAGCTGTGTGGTGTGGTCGACACGCTGGAGGGAAGGGATGCCGTCCAGAGGGACCTTGGCAGGCTTGAGAGGTGGGTCCACGAGAATCTCATGAAGTCCAGGGTTGGGGCAATCCCGAGCACAAATACAGG